>CAJNOQ010000361.1:0-53570 GCA_905250885.1 Didymodactylos carnosus | reverse complement strand
ATAAACTGGTTGGACAATATAAGCGATAAACGCTGCTGACCTACGGATTTGTGGAGGTGGGGGCTAGTATTTCTCGTGTTAGAACACCCACGCCCCGTTTGCTCTCAATATTATATATATCATTTTGTAGCCCGCGAAATTCTCTATCGAATGATGTACAGTAGTTTAGGTTTTCTTTGGGGAAAGAGGAGAAACTGGGAAAATATTCTAAATAAAGTTCATTAAAGGGGAGAAAAGTTTGGATGCGGAATTTTTTCCAGGGGAGCTGAAAATAGGTTTTTTGAGATGCTAGTTTTAATCAGCGAGAAAAACTACATAAAACTGGTGAATATGAGCTTGATCTGAGAGGGGGCCGATTTTGCCTCTTATCGACCCCCGTCCTTTGTCAGCAACAATTTTCAAGCCATTTAAATAGCGGTAAAAGAAACGTACGATTAGAAAAGCGGTTATAAAGCAAATGCCGCGAGATGAGTCGAGTTAACAAGATATGCTTCCTTTTTGTACTGACTATGATCGTAATAACAAGCAACAACTGAAGAATATTGAGAAATTTCGTCATAAGTATACGGCACTATTAAAGGGCACACAAAACAATCGTTTATGTCAGAATTACTGAATAAAGCTTTATGAACAAAAATCAATTTACTGTTTTCATTTCGCTATGTTATCGCTGATTTATGCGCATAACTTGAGTTAAAACATAGTGAACAGAAAACAGAGGTAAAAATGACCGTATATAGAGGGCAAATAATGCCCGTCGAAGATATTAACAATATCACAATAAATATTAGCAGAGTTCTCTTTGTAAACTGATTGTTATCTACAATACTCGAAATAGCGCTTGTGTATAAAAAAAATACAGATGAACAAATTTGTGTATTATTCGAAATTATTGTTTATTCTCATCTTAAACGAGCAATATTCGTGAATATTTCGACAGATAGTTTTTAAAAGAGATGAATCCGAAGTATTGTTTAATTTGATATCGATATCTCAAGTGAAAAATATTTATTATGACCTAAAACTTCATCATTATATCGTTGAATTAATGGTTCTGAACAATCACAGTGTGGGTAGTAATGCACGTCTTGGCATACCAGAATTTAAAAAACAATTTCCGATAGTATTTTTTGATGAACTCCTATCTTTCAACAAACATCCCTATGAAGCCATTAGTTTCTGTAGGTATTTCATCAATTCTTTGTCAAACGACACTGAAGCTCCTGAGCTCAAAACTATTGGCAAGCATGAGTAATGCATACAGAATTATGAATAAGTTCGATCGGACGTTTGAATACTGTATGAAAGTGTTGAATATGACTAAAAAATACAAATTATCTGTGCCTTGTTACTCTTGGTTAGAAGCAAAATATTATTGCACTTGTTCACGAAGACCGTGGTGAATATGATATTGCATTAAAATGCTTGAATGATGTTCCTGAACTTTTTAAAGACAAATCCGATTCTTACCATTATCCTATGAATTGCTCAGAAGAGTACAATCAAATTAAGTATTGTCTGTTACTAGTACTGACTGTTTGTCTTATTCAATGATTTCAACTTAGCAAGCACTTGCTCAGAATATCAACGCTAATCATTAATAAAAAACTCTATTTCACCAAGGGGAGACAAAAATGAATTTTCCTGACTGAAAAGATTCAGGTTACTTTGAAGCTTTAATTAGCAAATAAAAGTATCAATTACTTCAGAAATATAAATTCTTGGTGCCTGTGAATCAAAAGATTAATTAGAAAGGTAATCTCATGTTTCAAATATCATTTGACAAACATTTAGTATTTATGAATTCAGAAATGCACCAATTCATTTCAATAAAAAGAACGTCGAAACTTGAACGCGATTGCTATTAGGAAAAATTGTTGCATCTTTATATTGCAAATTGGAAATTTTTTTAGAGATATGAGCTCGTCGCGATAATCGCGACTTTTTGTTGATCTGGCCTTGAGTTACGCGCATGTAATGTGATCGTGACATGGATGCGATTAAGAAAGTTAACTTGGATAGGTTTAGTTATTCTGATCGATACATCAGTTCTATAACGACTACCTTCGTCGTGAGTGTAGCATTTCTTAACGGAATCTCGCAGAATTTCTTCTGTAATTCTTGTCTAGGATGTAAATGAAATGTTTGAAGCTTCTGTGCATTAGTTAAACAGTTGTTACCAGGTGTATTCACTAAAATAGATATTCTAATATATTTTAAGTATATAATAGAAAAAATTTACTATATTTTATTTGATGCAATATTTTTTAATCTATATATGTTGAGGCACTATATTCTCTTTCATTTACACATAAAGGTCTATTAATAGTGAATAGATTGAATTTCCAGAGAACTGATATTTTGCTCAAATATTCTGTACATACATACTGTGGATTAGAAGAACAAATCGAATTAAGTAATTTAATACCATTAGATAGCCCTATTGATCCATGTTCATCAAACTTCTGTTCTTTTTTTTCTTTTTCTTTTTCCATTTTGACTTTGATTGACCTCAATATGTATCTTCTTTTTGTTTTGACTACACATATATGTAGATTTTAACTTATTATTCACAATAATACCGACGAAAAAAACAAATATAATGAAATACTAAAAATTTTTGTAATGAGAATAATGACCTTTTGGGCACACACATTTTCTGCATACAAAATTCAAAATTTTTTTTCGATGATTAACAATAAATATATATATTCTTTTAGTTTACGCTGTGATCATATCCAATGATCTAATAATACTTGAAGAGGTAAGTCAGTCTAGTTTTTAAAAAATTTGTCTATATACATTTGAACATAAAGTTCATAAAACCACTCACGATTAGTTTCTTATCAAGAAGTTTATCTTCACTTAACGCTATACTTCTTTTTTTAACAAATATCTGAAAATAATTTGATGATATTAGATAGATATCTGTATACAACGAGACACAACTATAACGATAATATTCTCAATAAAGTTCTTAAAGTAATTGTAAATATCCGTCGTATAATATGAAAAAATTGTAAAATACTCTATAAAAGAATTTTTCTTTACTTTTTTCACTCGAATTTAGGAGTACAACTAGGAGATTCTTAATGATCATCATAGAGAGATCATTTCGCTATCTTTCAATATGCAAAAAATTCAATAGAGTCAAAAATGAGAACATAAATAATAAATTCTTACTTTTGAAAACTTTTGTTTTTGACCATTAGTTTTTCTACGAAAACAATTCTCACAAAACAAGAATTTTTCATGTCTTTCATATCTAAAGATTAAGTTTGTGTACACCATTAAATAAATTGCTAACTAATTTCATTACTTTGAAAAATGAAAGTGTTTTCACAGAGAAAAAAATCTTATTTTTAGAATTATTACAGGATATTCTATGAAATATATGTTGAAGAATAAATAGATTTTCGGAATACTGATCACATTTCATCATTTCAACCAAAGTAATTAATATTTAGATTTTGAATTCATACAACGAATCTATCAATCATTTCTATAATATTTGACAATATTGGCTAAAGTAATATCTAAAAAATGTCTACGTGCGTATATATAAAAGATAAGATAAAAATGTATTCACCTAACTTTCTTTTTCTCACGTCAAAATAATATAACTTCTACTTTATGTGAATAAAAAACAAAAAAATATCAGAAACGATTAATTCAAAATTTGAGTGAACTTTTTTCTTTACGATGTTTTTGGGCACACTTCTTTTCTCTAGTTATTATTTCTTATCGATTCTACTGTCAAAAAGTGAATATGTGAGTGACGAGAGAGAGAGAGAGCTCTGCGAGATCTCATTTTATAGGGAATTTCTTTGCTTTGTCAAATGAGATAGTTTTTGATCCGTTTTTCGATAAAAACTGGTTTTCATGAATTTTTTGGAAAATCAGCTCTTCACAAAAGATCCTTTAGCAACCTTCGAGAAACTCCAACTTTATGTCTATTGACATTTTCACAGTCTTTTACTAATGTTTTTAATTTTTAACTGAATTTCACTGAGTTTTTCACAATTTTACTATTCAAGGTCTTCCTGTTCTTCAAAATTTCCAAGAAAAATGTAACTGAATTTTTTCGACGATGACACAAAATAAACTAAAACTAATTAATTATAATTCTTCAACTAGAAAAACTAGATCGGTTTAAGTTTATTTACAAGGTAGATGGGGAGTATTCAGTGATTCTGCTTCTGTTTTATCAAGTTTTTGGTCATTTTTCGTTTTAATTTGATCAAATTCATTTTTTCATGATAAATCAGAAAAAAAATAGTTTTGAAATTTTCATACAGGCAGAATACCTATTCTCTGTATTAAGTCAATTTTTTCTCTTTGCCTTAATCATTTTTATATATAATATTATTAATGAACGGTGAGATCAATCACGAAAGAGAAGGAATTTTTATCAGATTACAGAGGAACAAGAAACGTTTGTTCTCTGAATGATCTCCATTTGGGATTTTACAAAATACGAGATCTAATCTCGGTAACAGTCTTGGCTATTTGCCTGTTCCATCATGAAAAAAGAAAAGAAGTTTCTAAAAAAAGTTCAGATTGTTCCTTGTTTACAAATATAACACATTTACAGTGTGAAAAGCGTATGAAAGAAAGAGTTTTTTCGAAAATTCTAAAAAAAAGGTTAAAACGATAAAATTTAGTGAAAAATGATGTACATACGTTCTAAAATATAGAGATTAAATATAGAGATCCCAGTTCATGTTATTCACTCATCTCATGTAACTTTTCTAACTCACATAACCTCAATGATATCATTTTCTGTTTTTGCTTCGGTTGTATTTTTATTTTATTTTTGTTGTCTTTTACGATGGGTGTCCTGATAGGCCCAATGGGCAAAAATAAAGCTAATTATCATCATCATCAAAATATAGAGATTCAACGTTTGCATCTGTCATTTCATCATTTATGAATAAAAATGTTACTTTATACGTTATATGTTTATACATTATGAAGACAGTTGTAACTGATGGTAAGAGGACTATCACAGGTGTACAATGAAGTGTGGATAAAAAATATCAGTGAAGCATTTTTGCTGTTTTCCTGTGAGAATTTGTCCACTTCTTAAACATAATACCTTGACAATCGTCAAATAGCTAAAGCTCTTTGAGCAATTATATAGAGTATAAGATACTTTTTATTATCTTCCTAGTAATGTTAATATCAATTTTTTATTTGAACGTTTACTTTTTACAAATAGACATTTTTTTCTTCATCAGTTGTTTGTAGTGAGCAGCGGATAATACAATTACTACTATAATGCATGAATTGGCAATGAACAAAATCGTGCACATATCCTTCAGAGTTATTATAGTAAAAAGAAATTACATATGATCCTTCTTTTTTTTTTTTCTGAGACCTATTAAGACCACTCATTTTTGAACAAAAGAATATTGTGCCAAGAAATAAAGAATTTTATTCGAATATAACGAACACCTCCTCATACTACTACTGAACCAATTTTTTCTGTTATTAATAAAGAAAATAACTGAAATTTTGAACATTTATATGCAATTTGTCCATTTTTCTATAGAGTACAAAGGTTACCGCTGTCAAAAGAATTTTGCAGAATACAATTTTAAGTCATTTATAGTTTGTTTATTTTGTTAAATACCAAAAGCATTCTCCTGCTCTAATGTATAATTTTTGGCTAGTAAAATTCTAAATGCTCTTCTAAGACTTAAATTTCACAATGCAATTGGTTAGCATTTATTTTTTAAAAATCATAGTCTTGTCTCTCAAGAGACAACAGTTTTTGTTCAAAAAATCACAAGCAGAAAACCAGAAAATTGAGATTCGTAAAAATTTTTGATTATTCGAATAAATCTTATAATGGTGTTGTATTTGTGTCCCGTAAAAATAAATGGAAAGTCTTTCGTAATCAAATTGAAAAATTTTTCTTTCTCAAAAAAATTATAATATTTTTATTAAATCTATCAATCTCTTTCTCAAGGTGTTAGTATAAATGTCCCGATGGCTAATCTGTTTCATATTTGTTTTCTTTGTTATTTTATAAAATACAATGCGTCGATATCTTAATATAAATCTAATATAGAAAATGATGCGTAATACAGACTTTTTATCACGAACTGCAACATCAAGTGCCAATGATTCTATTGATTTATATACATTACTTAAGCTTAATGAACCAGAAAAAAGACAATCTAAACTTACCGGTATTCCATTAAAGTCAGATATAACAAAATTACTTGTTCCATCTTATAGTAAAGTATTTTTTACCGATGGTTATACATCATTAAAACAAGATGATCGATATGAACGAATAGTCTACGATGATGAAATGGAAGTACCATGTATTGGTACAGATAAACGAAATTTTGATTTAGCTGAAATGGTGACATTTGATATTGATGGAACTTCTACACAATTACCACTGATGGTCAAAATGGTGATTATTCCACAGGGTATATTCTTTTATGTCAAATATACTTTAATAAAATTCACTATACTCTCTTTTTTCTTCTAGGTGCTGTTAATCAACGGGAACCACCGGTTATCGTGCGTGATGTATGTGTTCAATGTGATGATATTCCTCAAAGTAGACGACGTACGAACGGACATGATAAAGACATAACAATAACACGTGCAAAAAGTTCTGATTATTTAACTAATAGAAACGGTTTCTACGATAATATAAACGATGAACACTTAAGATGTTTATCATTAACATCATCGATGACTGATGATAGTTATGATAATTCGTCAACAGTAACACAGGAAAGTAGTAATCAACACCGTATTAGTCATTTACTTCATCGTCGACAAATAAGTACAAATAATTACTTAAATCGATCGGAATACTATTCTATACCATATTATCAATACCCGGGACGTCGATATGGTCCAAAACATATTGGCATACAAGTTAATTCGAACGATCTGAAAAATTTTCATTTACATCAATCCTCGTATAAGTTTTCGTTTAATAAACAGAATGGTGATGATCATTATTCTGTAACAATAATAGTACCAGTTAAAAATCGTCATCTATTGTTCAATGAAGAGACTGACAATCATCAGAGAACAAATCAACCACAAATCATTGAAGTTAAAATACCGGTAAATATCAAATCGAAACATACAACGGTGAGATATATGAATACAAAGGAATATGTTACAATAAAACGAACCATAAAAGGTCAAATCATTGGAGATATTGAGTGATCAAATTCTTTTAGCAAATTATACCTTACAATCAGAATTAGAAGTGTGTAATAAAAATAACGTCTATCAGTACTATTGGGACAGTGAAGCCTTTCCATAGTACTTTTAGTACGACGCTAAATTAAGATATCATGTTATTCAAACGTTTGTTTAGAAAATTGTTATTTTAATCGAAAATGTCTTACTGTATTATAATCAGAACGTTTTATTTTCTGTTTTTTTATTATTATGATACGAATGAACATATAGTTGTTATTACTTTTTCACTTTTTTAAAGAAAAAATGATTTTATATGTTCGTACGACTAAGATAGGCAGTAACCACAATTTTTCCATAAAAAAGGCCACTAAAAATACGTATTAGTTAATTAAAAAACAAACAAAAAAAAAAATTACGATTGAACGGCAATCGGTGTCGTTGTCGTCGATGTTCCAGGTTGTTGTTGTGCTTGTCTTGATAAACATCGAATATAATTCAATGAGAAAAATGCAGCACGCTCTTTTGCTATATCTAACGTTGTACCATAACCATGGAATACCGACACCGGTATTAAACAAACTTCAAGTAGAACTTGAAATAGTGCTAAAAAAAATAAATAATAAAGAATTTTTGTCATTGATTAATCAAAACAAAATCTTCAGTAAATTTATGTAGACTTATTTTTCCTTAATGGTATATACTTACAATCTATTGTAGGTAATTCAATAAATGTATAGTGGAAATTTTGTTCCTTAGCTAAATGAGCCAACATTAAACATGCATTTGGACATTCACGGTAATCATCTGACAATAATTGTTTTATAAGTGGTAAATCACTATTTTTTAACATTTGAAAGGAATTTTTTTCACATACACGAGTTGGACGTGTTAAACCATTACTGAAACTATTCGCACGTGCATTCAGATCAAGATTCTAAAAGCAAATCAAAAATGACGTCTATCAGACATCAATTATTTTCATAGCCATTCTTACATTATTCTCATTTCCTTTTCGTCTTGATCTTCTGATTTTTTGATGTACTTGTGTATATTCTTGATCACCCTAAAATAGTTAGTTATACGAGGCTTTGTTCGAAATTTTTATCTATGTAGAGTATCAACAGTTCATTCTCAATACTAAACGTGTCTTTTGACATTGTTTATTCCCATTAATAGTCTGCTGTATATGAATATCGATTGATTGGCTTCAACTGACCTGTCCTTCAGCACGATTCAATAATGCCTTTTTCTCATCAGTATTAAGTTTTTCTAATTTTTCTAGTAGGCTATGTGCAGCTAAACGTTTTGCAATTTTTTTAGATGATCCAGAACCTAGAAAAATAAAAAAACATCATTTTTCATTTCAAACAAAATGGATAACGTTTTACCTTCAGCAACATAATGTGCCACTTTCGCACGACAAATATATGTTTTCATATTTGGTGTTGAACCATCTTGATCGGCATATTCATACTCCGGTGGACGTATCCAATTTTTTTGTGTTAATTCTTGAAGTTGACCAACAGGATTTCCCGATGCACCATCATCAATGATATTATTTTGTAGTGGTTTCATTAGACTAACAAACGAAAAAAAATTGATAACATGAATAGTTTATCAGAAATATAAGATATATACAAACCAATATTGTTCAATTGTATTAGCCAATGGATCATTGATCATTTTTAATTTTTCATAACATTTTTCAATCATTGACCACGCTGCTGTATGTTTTGCACGTTTTTTACTCGATCCTAAAGAAAAATATCTATTCTTTTACAAATTTATTCTTATATTTTGTTTCTTATTTTTACCTTTTCCAAATGCAATCAAATCATCAATTGTCACACGATAAAGAAATAAGGGTTCATTCGAAAAATTATGTTCTTCACTTGGACATACACTATAGTTTGGTGTTGAATGTATACGAAAACATATTTCTTGTAAAAAACTAATCGGTGTTTTCATTGCTAAATCTGTTATTGGTTTATCATTTGCAACACCATTGTTTGATGAAGTAATAGGTGGTGATAGAAGATTTTTGACAACGGTATGATCTAATAAGGGAGTGTTTTCATTCTTTACTTGTGACAGACTATCACCAGGTGGTGGAGAAGAGAGAGAAATTGATGAATTGTTACTGGTCGAAATGTTTAATGAATTCAATGAACAGCCAAGATTTTGAATTACTTCTGGCATTCTAGATTCAAATCTAAAAAGAACAATATAATTATAACAAAAATCACAATATTTGAAGAAGTGAGAGTAAGCAGACAAAAAGAAGCGGATCTGGGAGATTTTAGAAGTGCTCTTAATTTTTTAACAGACCGCCTTAATTCGTTCTCAGATTGTTATCGATGACAGTAAAAGGGATAATCTAGTGCGAAATTAAATATTACGCTTTTCTAACTATGATTTCACTGGTCTGTTGTAACAGCATTATTTTCATTTGGCAAATGATGGTATATCTCTTATTTTTATGATAACTTTACAATCGGTATATGCTTCTATAAGCTAATAAAAAACTTGTTAGTTTCGCTTTTCTAACAAACAGAAAGTACAGAAGTTGGTGAGTAATATTAGTACTCGCATACCATTTAGAAAATGCATGTACTCCTATTTTGGCATATGTTTACAGTATATATCTTATTAACGGTCTTTATCCCTTCAACCTAATCGTATAAGAAACTGTACAACTAATTAAGGCTCCTTGTGTGATCACACCTGTAAGGCTTTGGGGACCACAAGTGATACCGTACGTTTTTGGAGTAGTTTTCTCAATTTTGAACGAAAAATACTTTCAAATAATCTCCCAGTTTTCTCTAAAAAAAAGAAGTTTGAGTAATGTTTTCCAGAAAAAGGCAGCAAGAGTTTCTTTTACTTCTGATTTTACATTCAATGGATTTCAGAGAAATCTTTGACTCAATACACAGAACAGAATTTAAATTTGAAAGTTGATTTACACTTCATCCAGTGTATATATATGTTTTATATTGATTAATAATGTATACAAAAATACATTTTTGTGAAGAAAAATAAGAAAAAACTTGCGAAGAAACTAGTTGGTTGGAAACTATATGACAACTAAAATACAGGATCTTCAAATTTTTCTCATAGTATGTACTAAAGTGCATTTTTCGTACTTGTATTTGTCATGCAATACTAGACGTTCACACCCGTACTGGGAAAAATGTACTCTCTTATAGATGCAAAATTTATACATCAGACCTATAAAGAGATGGCTAGATGATATTAAAATTAACAACAAAAGAAATTGCGTGATAGCCACCACAGAAATGCAAGAGTAGCTTTTTCTTTTAGAAAAAAACAAGGAAAACATTTTCTTTTAACGTATTATATCAAAAAGAATTTTTGAACCTTTTTTTTGAGATATTCAGTATTTTAAACTAAAAATCCGTGGGATTCAAAGAGATTACTCTAATTTGTATTCTTTCATTCGCGTTTGTACTGATGTAAATAGAACTTGCTTATCAATAGAAAATAAGCATTTTACAATAAAAAAATGTATGTTCAGTTTTGAAGGGAAATAGTTTTTGAACCAAAATATTGCTATTTAAGTTTTTTTGAGTAATGAATGTCTTTTTATCCATTCTGTACCATATTTATGAAAATTTGTCAACAAGTTATTTGCAGTATCATCAGTTTGAACAATAGTGTTGTTCTAAATCTAAATAGAAAACTAAATAAAGAATAAACTACTTCAATACTAAAGCAATTTGCTTTTACTCGATCTAAATGCAATAAGAAGGAAAGAAAATAACCTCATCTTCAAAAACAAGAGTCTTATGTAGATATGGGCGAAACCAATGTTTTTGAGTCCCGATCCCGGTTCCGATCTCGGAAATATTTTTCGGTTCGGTCCCGGTCTCGAAAAAATTTTGCTCTTGAAACACGAAAAAAACACTCCGTTAATGCCGGAAAGACGATATATAAACTTGTTTATTGAATAAAACTCTTTGTGCTTTTATAATCTCAAATTGAGATTTTGGTGTTTTAATAAAGTTTGCATGACACAGTAAACAGAATATCAATGTCTAAAAACGAACTTCTTAACAATTTCCTAAAACGTTTATACTTAAACATGGGAAAAGGTAAATTTTTAGCTGCTTTTACGAAATTGTCAAAAAAAAAATCTTGGTTCCAGTCCTGATCTCATTTCCGTCGGCACCGAGACAGTCCCGCCCATGTCTAGTCTTATGCATACTTATTATAACTTCATTATACATTATATTAATTCTGCTTGGCTCTAAACTAGAATTCAAAGGTGAAAAGTTTTTTTACTATCTACGATCAAATCAAGGACAAAAATACACAAACGCAGTTCAGAAAAGCGTTCAGTGAAACTTTGTCTTTTAACGCGGATGGTGTTCTATTCCATGCTAAGCTGTAGGCGGGCCTTCCTGTGAAACGTTTATCTGAGGCTAGTCTTGTCTTCTAGGATGCGGCCTAGTGAAATAGAGTATTCAATGTTACCTATATGTTTTGCTGTCCATAATATAGTCACACTTGAGATGGCCAACAAAACGAAAAACTATAATGAGATAAAATAAATTTTCCGTGAAGGTTTACGTAAACGAAATGCAATTAAAAATATGTGTATTTTAACTAACTTACTTAGGATGTTTTTTTATATAACAAATAATCTTCAGATAACGTTTCAAATTGTTCTATTTTATCTATCGCGAATACAATAATCGACATTTTCACAGATGAACTCGTTGTTGTTTCTGAACGATTAGTATTTCAAATAATGCTTTTAATTCAAATAGACTGACTCGAATTTGTGTAATTTTGCATGTATCAGTCTGCTCAAAACAAATACAAAGCTATGATAAAGCTATTTGAAATAAAACCTGTAGGTCGAAATGTCATTGAATTAATGCCAACTGGCTATATATATCTAAATGGTGCAAAATAACTCTTAATTGTCTATCACCCATCTTGCTGTCATTCTTCTCTTTTTCATTCGATAGAACAAACTCAAGAAAACAATATTCATTCAAACCAATGAAAAAAAGGCATAAGCCCGCTAAATAAAATTATTCTTGATGTTAACAAAATGATGCATGATTATATATAACCATGCATCATTTTGTTTAAAAGTTACTATAGTAACTTTTAAACTTTTTTGGATCTACTTTCATTCCGGGCCTGACTTATGCAGATGTCAGACGTAGTCGTAAATGTGAAGGATAATCGTAAAGGACCATTATGCCTGTTCCCGGTTAATTTCATAATAGAAAGTTTTTCCCTTCTTCTACGTAAAATTTCGTTCAGATTTAATCGTTGTACGTTTTTAATTAATATTAGCACTTTTCAAACTGCATAAAATCGTACAAAAAACATCTCACATTCTCTAAGAGTAAATGAGTGGGAGAGAGGAATAACAACACAAAAATTATAAAATATGTATATTACAGAAGAGAGATTTTTCTTATTAAGTTATAACAAAAGAGACACGGCAGGTAACTTTTTTCTCATTGAAATCAATATTTCGATTTTGCGCTATGTATAGCGACTTTTTTGTTTTGCAAATTGTTTTCAGCATTTTATTTTTTATCTATTATAGAGTTTTGGATAATCATGATTAACGACAAAAATACTTTCAAAGATGGTAAATAACGTTCACACTCTGCAACGACTTTTTCTTTTAATTATACATGATTGTGTAATACTAGTATTTAAAACTGAAGATCTGATTGAAACAAACGTTAGAATAGCTTGTTGAAATAAAAACTTTTCAAGAATGAACGAAAAGCATAGATACTAACGGTCATACGAGAAAGACCATCAACTTAAACAACTTGAGTTGTTTTTACTGTTTATCTGCTTAGATAGTCCAACGAACTGTCAATAATCATCCCAATTTTAGTTCAGCTGACTTAGGTAAAGTGCAAACAGCTCATTCAACATATTCCCAAACAGATGATATACAAGAATTGAAACCCACTGTTATCATTATTGAAGAACCCGACGATAAACCAATAACAGTAAACGTTGATACACAAACTCGTCGTCCTCTCTCTTTAACACTTTCGTCATCATCCACTTCTGAATCAACAATATTGCATATATTTAAAATGCCTGTCTATACAGTGCAAGATAGTCGTCGTTATTCTTCACCCTATGTCCTTTCACCATCTCCAGAAACCGTTATGATATCTAGGCGACGATCACCTCCCTCATCAACTATTCGCATTGTTGAAATTCCCTATGATGAGCGTTCTCCATCCCCAACTCGTATCGTAAGAAGTAACAGAAACCAAATTATCCAATCTGGTTATATTTCACAATCACCGGTTTCAAGTATTATAGAACAAAAACCACTTACACCATTGATTCAACAAAGACGAAAATATTCACAGCGTCTAATGAAACGACCAGTGACACCGATAACGCCAACTATTTCTGTTTCACCAGTATCACTGTCATCAAGTCCTATACCATCACCAATGAAAAAAAGGCGATCGATGATTCGAAATGATCGTGTTTCCATTCAATCAAGTCAAATTATACCCAGACGTAATAGATTCATTCGTGAACGACGCATAAAGCGTGCAATCACAGAAGAAAATCCAGTAGCTATTGTTTCACTGACACCGTTAGTGGAACGAGGAACTTCACCCAGGCCAAGACAACCGCGAAAGCAAGATAAAATAATTCCATTGAATCCCGAGAAAGATGTCTACGTATCTGATGAAGATTATTATGAAGAAGCATTTCCCAATGGAGTAAGTAATAATTCTCTATTTTTAATATTTTTTTTTTGCATTCATCTTTTTACAATACTAATATAAGAGTGTGTGCTATATAATTTTGCCTAGTGTACAATTGACTGTTGGCGAGCCTATTCACATAAAAATCGAGGAAGCAATAATAACTAATGAATGAAACTGAATTTGAATATTGTAGACTTACAAACCAAAATCATATAAATTTTGTAAATGGTGTCACGGAAAATGTGCAAAGAAATATCCACAATGTAATTTTTGCGAATGGTATTATAGCTGCCCGTGTTGTTGTTGGATAATTACAATGATCCTGCTCCTAGGACTCTTAATAGGCATATTTACATTATTGGGACTCTTACCCGGTAAGAAAACAAAAAGAAACAATAACACGAATTCAGTTTTTGAGTAGTTTTTTCCATATTTCTACTTTTTAAGAAACAAATCCATCTCAGAGACCAATCAATACACAAACAGTCAACGTCACAGTAAACGCCATTCAACAAAATTTACCATGTGACCCACTTACTGTATTCAATGCATCGAGTACATTAGTTCGTTGTATCGATACGACACCAGTTTATACATATGTAGTCAATCAAGTTTACAGCACAAGCTCCAAAATTACATTTAGTGTATTAAAACTATTCATTTCATCTATCATTTATGTGATCATTGAAAAATAAAACTAGACTATTTTCCTAAGAGAGAGATTCAAGTTTAGACTACATTTCTGTATTTTCGACATACTATGATCATTTATCTGATTTCTTATTCATTCAATATTAAATAATTTTTACTATTAAAAACGGAGTCATTTTGACGTCAAAAGTTCTGGATGCGTGCGCATAGCGCAAATCTTTTAAAAACGTATCGGTATTACATATATAGAATAAAAAGATCAAAAGCTTAAATAGAAAAGAGGATAGGTCATTTTATTTCTGTTATTTTCATATTCTTCTCATCATATAATTTAGAATTTCATCTCTATTGCAATAGTTGGTGAGTCCTCTGATGAGATTAGTTTTATATATTTCTTCTATCATAGGAAGATTCAAAGTTAAGAATTTTTTTCGAGTTTTTCAAATACAGTGTAAAAAACTTTCTCGGAACAATGCGAGACAATGAAGTCCTTAACGTATCATATCTGACCATTAGAATTAGATAGCATCAGAAAATTCTTAAATCAAAATTTGAATAAAAGAAAAGAATGTGAAGAAAAATTGAAGAAACAGAAAACATAAATGGAAAAATGGTAGTGTTTGTTTATGATGTTGATGAATGAATAGAGAAAAGCGCTATAAAACTTCTCTCTGATAAACAACAGCCATTATAGACTTAACAAAAGCTTATTAGGATTGCTTCTACGAAGTAAAAATATGAAAACTTCTATTGAATTGTTGGACTATAACATAGATGTATAAAAACACTGGCGCAACTATATTTCTACAGCGTTACCTACCAACATTCTTGTCTATTCTTAACAAGAAATTAAGATTATGTAAACCCCAATTTAAGACTATGTAACTCCATTTTAAGAATATGTAAACCCCACGTTTCAGTTATGTAAATCTCAACATTTTCAACCATTTCCCCGTATGATTCTCTCTATAAAAACAAACTTCAAACTTCCATTTCCTGCGGAAAACGGACGTGTCCTTGGAAGTTTTCACAAACCATTGATCTCCTAGAAAATTTCAGGTTTGTTTAGGATTCTTTTTCGAAATAGCGGATATGTCAGGACGTCTCAAAAAGTTTCAGAACAAATCTCAATCCTGTCGATCTTATCCTATCAACAGTAATTAGCATAGCACATACTATATCCTGCACGATTTGATCTTAGGAATAGACTACTGCTACTACTACTATAACACATGCTAGTTGAAAAATCAGTCATGTTTCACTAGTTAAATCTCCAAATTTCATTATTCTACTGTCTAAAAGTAGGGCTCTGTTAGCTGTATCAGAAATTACTTAGCAGAGAAACAAAATAGTTTTGTAACTTTAGAACCAATATGGATTTGTCTCCATTATTTCATTTAATATTATTAACAATTTTGATTGTCAATGCTGAAAATCAAATCTACACCGGTCTTGAATTAGATTATCTATTTCCTTCAATGATTCATGAGCCAGCGTTTACACTCACACCCAAATACAAAAAAGGAACATACAATTATTCATTTATTATGCCTAATGCAAGTAAACTATATGGTCCAAATATTGCATTCTATTTATTCGCTGGACAGCCTAAAGGACGCGATGCAAAAATTATCATAAATCAAGATAATCATTTTTTTCAAGAATTAACAGCAGTTGATTATTATCAATCACGTAAAATTCCGATGTCACTAACAACAAATCAAACGGTCATCGATCTTCACGTTGTCAATGAAGAACAAATTGGACCTGTCTACACGATTTATGTCAATCGTGCTAAATAATAGATAAAAATATTTTTTTAATCTCATGTATTCGTATGGAAATAAAATGAATAAGACATATTAGTTTGACTTTTGCCTATCATATCGATAATACATATTCGAGAGAATAGTTTTGTAGAAGTTTTACCATAAAAGTATCGTGAAAATTCGAGAAGAAAACAACGTTGCAAGTTCTCATAGATCAAATAAAAAGGATCCATTCATAAAACTACATCTGATATATTCTTTCTTATAATTGTTTCTTCTCATTTTTGTTCACATACTGTTCAAAACAAAAACAGCAACTACAAATTACATTAAAAAAAAAAGAGAATGAGGAAAAGTTTTCCGCTACATAAATAAAGACATGCACACATAAACGTACAAAAGCACAAGACTAACAAAACTCAAAGACCGGAAAAAAATTTGTAAGAAGAAAATAGAGTGGTTTCTGTTAGAAATTTAGTATTTTGGGTTATTCAATGTCTGCCTGCTTGTTTCACTTAGAAAGAGATCCTTATTTTTTTTTATTTCAAAAAATAATATTTATTATCTTTATTTTGTTGCTTCTTTGTATGTAAAACTGTCACATCCACGTATCATATAATTTTTTGGTGGATTAGAATAAACATGTGAATACATTTCATCAACATGTAATTCTGGATCATTCTGAGCATGATTTTCTGCATCTTCTACAATTTTCTTTACTTCATTATCAATTGTCTAAAATAGGACAAAAATGAAAAAAAATGTGATACAAGTCAAAATTATGTAATAATTCAACAAAATGAAATTACCTTAAATTCCTCGTCACTCGCAAGTCCAGCTTGAATTACTTTTTCACGAAATGATGTTATTGGATCACGACTTTTTCTCACGTCTTGAATTTCTTCACGAGTACGATAGCTAAAAGTTCAAAAATATTTGTTGCATCGTACAGTTGTGTAAATGTAGAGACAATATACCTTGTGCCAGGATCAGACATACTATGACCAAAATAACGATAAGTGGCCATTTCCATGATCATTGGACCTTTTCCAGACACACACCACTCTTTTGCAAAACGTGTTGCTTCACGGACAGCTAACACATCCATGCCGTCGACCTAAAATTCAAGACATAAATAACCATAAAGTCTTCTGTAAATAGTGGATGATATATATCCAATTTACCCAAATGCCTGGAATATATTCACATCTGGTATAAAAGTGTGGATTAGCACTTGCACGAGCTATAAATCAAAAGAAAAATGAATTTTGTCTAGAATTGGTTAAAATGAATTTTTTATAAATATAAAATACCTGCGCTTGTACCCATTCCATAACCGTTATTTTCACACACAAAAATACATGGTAATGCCCACAGTTTTGCCATATTGTACGCTTCAAATACTTGTCCTTGATTAGCTGCACCATCCCCGTATAATGCCACACAGATATTAGGTTCACCACGATATTTATGAGCGAAAGCAACCTATTTCGATAATAAAAAAAGTACATATTTAATTTTTAGTAAAAAACAGAAATTTTTGACATTTACTCACCCCGGCACCGAGTGGCACCTGAGCTCCCACAATTCCGTTTCCACCATAAAAATTTGGTGCATACATATGCATAGATCCACCTTTACCTTCAGCACACCCAGACTTTCTTCCGGTTAATTCTGCTAATACACCAGTTACCGAGACGCCCATCATATAAGACCAACCATGAGCACGATAAGCTGTTATTAATGAATCACTTTTGTCCATAGCGGCTCTCATACCGACACAAACAGCTTCCTAAAGCAAAATGGAATAATTATAATACTACATTGTCCACATATTGAAACCAATCGATCGAGATAAGTTTTTTTATTCAAATATATCTATACAATCAAACAATGCTATGAATAAGCGTTTTTAACCCCATGTGGTCAACTTCAATATCGATATTTGCAGAAGTAGAAATGACAATATAAAGCCCTTTTGTCTTACTTGACCAGAATATAAATGACAGAATCCACGAATAAGTTTTGACTTATACATATTATTAGCTGATGCCTCCATTCGTCTAACAACTTGCATTTTTTTGTAAAATTCTAATCCTTCTTCGCGATTACATGAAACATTTGTTTTGGGCCCTTCTTCTAATAAATGTAATTTGTACGCATTTTTTGCTTCATAATCTAATGTCTTCGAAGAAGAATCCGTTGATGAAAATCTCGACTGTTGTTTTGTGTTGACAGCTGAGGAACCTGAGATATTTATCTAAATATGAACAGTTCAGCTGTACATCCAAAGTATTCGCTAGAATATTTGCTCGTCTACTTACCGGTGATTTAACCGTATTACTATGAAAAGCATCACGACGTTGAAGTAGAATTCGTCGACTTGTATTTGGTTGTAGGATAGCGAGTAGTTTTGTATAACTATTCATAATAACACTCTGAATTCTTTGTACAAATAAAGGAAAATTGATTCGATTGGCCGTTTCTATTTCAAAAGCTCTTGGTTTTCTTTCAATTTTTCATCTAAAAAAAGCGTTTACAAATTCTAACAATAGTTATGTGAAAGAATATGGTTAGTGGACGCCCGAGGATGATGAACAGTTGAATCTAAACGAAATTTCAAGTAAAAGAAGTGGAAAAACTTTCTATTTTGAAATTAACCGGGAACATGCATACCGGCCCTTTACAATTATCCCTCACATTTACGACTGTCTGAGTGGAAGTAAACAAAACAAATTTTGAGTATCCAATAATGTTTCTGGGAGACCCGTCATGAAAAAATTTCTCGCTAAGATCGTGGGACCAGTTTCTTAAAAAACTTAAGCAAAATTTAAGTGAAAAATTTATCTTAAGTCAAACTTTTTAGTAAATGTATTTCTCAAACATTACTTAACTTAAGTCACCTCTCGATCACACTTAAGTTTCCACTTAACCTTTTAAGTAGAGAATTATTTAAACTTTATAACTTTTTTATTTGAAATCCGTAACCCATCCAACCCACCATAATTAGACTGAACATAATTTTTCAAAGATTTTGTTCAGAAAATTGCTGTAAAATAATCTAAGTTGTCTAAAATACGAATGCTACATGACCTCTGCCTGACTTAAGCTTTTTTAAGAAACGCACTTAAGCCAAAACTTAAGTTTGACTTAAATTTGACTTAAGTTGAAAATTCAAGTTCTTTTTAGAAAAGCACCCCTGGCGTTGTGCTCAGTAGTGCATTTAGCGACAATGTGTTCAAAGGACAAAAACTAAGGTTTTAAAAATTAAAGGTACATTCTGTTTTACACTTTGGTGAAAAGGAGTAATGTTCATCGTGTACACTATGAAATTTTGATTTACACTTTGTTCTGCAGACTTTCTAGCAGAGTTGTTCCAGTAAGAGCAGATTAAACAAATGCAACTGAAGCAGAAGCAAAAAGCTCTTTTACGTAAAACTCCACAATTTATCCTTATCCTTACAGTCTTGTATGCATTTCAACTTTTCTCTCTAAAATTTATGTGTATAGTTTAATATAAAACTAGAATATATGCGTATGGTTGTATAAGAAATCGCGAAATTTTCTTTGATCTCGCTCATATCACCAGTTAGTGATGGCACGTTAATCCAGACAATCAGCAGGAAAGTGTTGCGATTATAGATACAGATGAACAAAAAATCGTATCTAAAAATGTAAACAAAGACAAAAGGAATGATAATAAAAAAATAAACAAACAAGAACAACAACTGAAAAACAAAAAAATCGTGTAGACGTTATATATCATCCAATGAACAGTATTCAAAGCAGTCGCTTCACTTTTTATCTGAAATTTTCTCTAATTTTCATCTGGATACAAGGAGCAAAAATAGCATGTCTTGACAGTAGATTGTCGGAAATAATCCTTTAGATCGAGAAGCTAGCGTCCTCTGTCAGCCTCAACTTCTGACAGAATGATTCAGTTCTCAGAACATTACAGTAGTGGGAATTGTATTACTCATACAACTTACCTCAAGTTCGACCTGAATTTGTCGCATTATCAACGACATTACAATGTACTTCTAGCCTTTTCCGAAAAGTACACACTTCCAACAAAAATGACGTATCAAACAAACTCTTTGTTCGATTAGTCGATATGTAAGTCGTCTTCTCATTGCTGTTAGGATAGAGCTAGATAAAGTACGTGTGTGCTGAAAAGGAGTGTTTTCAAACAGCTGTTGTGCGTAAAGTTAGTGGTGTCGAGGATTTATTAGTATCAAACTTTGGTAAGTATCGAATTTATTTTCGTTCTCTTTATAGAACATTTGTCGAATGTAGATTCTTTGAACGCAGATAATGGAACAAGGTGATCAGCAACAACAATCAGGTGCAAATGTTGATGTTATTTCAATGGTCATTTGGTTATCTACAGGAAATGGCAAGTTCTATGAGTTGGTATGTTTTCCTGTCGTTCACTTTCTTGGATAAAATTAACCTAATTCTTTCATCTCCTTTAGCATGGTCAACGTGAAATAATAAAACAAGTGTTACCAAAATCGCCCGATAATGCATATCGATGGGGTTACTATAATAGTCCTGGTAAGTATCTTTGTCACCAATGTACTGCAGGAAGGTAAATTGTGAACATGTGCTTTCATCGTCCTTGGTGTCTTCAGAAGCTACTCTCTGCTATTTAACCTTCTTTTGTTTTTTTAAGCTGATCCTGATCGTGCCTCATATACACAAGTTCTAGAAGCATTTTTGAAAAATGGTTTTCGAATTGAGGGTAGTTCTGGAGCTGGTACACAAGGTTTGCTTCGTACCCAGTACATCCTGGTTAAACGTTCAGCATCATAAGAAGAAATATGAAGATGGGAAAGGATCTAGACGCTGATAAAACAACACATTCGTAGACAAAAGACAGTTGGCATGCAGTACTTTCCACAGTTTAGGTAGTTTATGTGACAACAGCAATGGCAGAATGAGTTAGGGAATTTTCTCACAAAAACTTAATAACATACCATTTATCAATTCCTGTTGTTTTGCTTTTTTTCTTTTCTTTTTTGTTTAACTCTAGTCTTAGTTTTGATTGTTCTTCTCTATGTTTCGGGGAGTTATTGTTGTTTACTTTTTCAAATGTATATTTTTTCGTCAAACAAACATAAAAGATAATTTTTCTATAAAATAACATTTTTTTTCTTCAATAATAGACCAGCAGTTTTTCATTTTGTTGTTTATGTGTATTTACGTGTAAGAAAGATTCTACCGGTTATGATGCACTCGTATATACCTGTTTGGTTCGTTTTTCTTTGTTTTAGTATAGCAGTGGTGGCTTTTTTGTTTTATATGTTTGTGTTTTGTGATGTCAGCGTTTAGAATGGTATGAAATCAGTAAGATGAAAAGAACGTTATTGATGAAAATAAAAACGAAAAGAAACAAAAATACATGGTTCAGTCTTGACTATGTGGAAGGCTACATTTGACATTAGCACGAAAGAGCAAGCAACAAACTGCACTCTCACTCGGTCGCTTATATCTGATATGGAAACACTTGCTCCTACATAGTCAATATATGTGGGACTTTGTTATGACGATTTTGGTTATAAAGAAAACGTCAATTTTTGTTTTGAAACGCATAAAAAAGTCGGCTGTAGGCTTAAAAAAAGAAAGTGCGTGCGTAATCTATTTACGAACAAAAACATATGGTAGCTGCCATGACTGGCTGGCTGGATCTTTAATTCTAAGGTACATTCTTTCTCTAATTAAAGATGTTAGATCTCAAAAAATCGTTTAAGCTATTGACAATATCTTTGCTAGAGTAATTCAACCACTTTCAAACTGAATAGTGGTCTTTCAAAAATGAATAGTGTTTAACAGCTGATAGTTGATTTGCAGAATAGGAATAGTGCTGGAGTGTGATGCACAGCCAGTTTCATTTCTCACATCATTCATTATTCGTGGCTTGTACTGAATAATATGAATCTAAATTTGAAGGCGTTTTTCTAAATGAGTGAATTTCATACATCATTCCATTTAGTCACAAATACTTTAGACGAAATTGATCATTTTCTTATGGTCCTTTTTTTGTTTATTTTTTTAGTCATTCACATCGGTCATCTATTCCACATCCTCACCATTCCAGGTATCGTCTTCCAGATCTCATAAATAGATCGTTGTTTCGCTTGCAGAATAATCCTTCAAATTAACAAACGAACACTATGTTGCGTTCCTACAACATTTTGCGTTGAAAAAGAAATTGATTTATTACTTGTATTGATTCATCGTACTAGTGCCATGACTGATCAATGATCAACATCAGCGGACAGCAGAAAAGGTCGAGAGTGAAAACAATTTTGATCTCAGTCACGGCCATTCATTATGCGAGAAAGTAAACAACAATTAAGGCTAAAACTTCAAGATTGTTTTTAACTCTTGTACAACTAGTTACTGAGGTTTCATGAAAATCCAAGGTGAATCCTACATTTCTGATATAAGCGTAATCTAACTGTATTTTTTTACAGTTAGAAAGTGGTGCCAAATCATCTCATTGACGCTGGTCACTTACTGACCACAGGTTTAATTATTCAGCCAATCAGATGTTTTTAAGTGATTCGTTTATACATCTGAAGCGCATAGATGGGTTGCAATACGCAAGTGAAGCTGGTCAGTCACTGACAGGTAAGTAAGTAATTTACCTGAAGTTATACATTCCTGGGACCACCTCCGACATAAACTAGTATATTTTCGTTTGAGATAGCCGGGATTATTCTTGTACAACAATTATCTTATTTTAGATTGATGATAATCGAATAGAAATATCTCAAAATCATGTTGTTTTGACATGAGTTTAGTTGCTCGCTCTACTCTCACATTAAAATTAGATCCAACTATACGAAGATAAATAAGTGATCAGTGTGAAGTTGTGTCAACAAAATGCTATTTATAAACTACTTAGGAAGTGGCCATGCTGAAAATATATAATCTATGCAATAGTAAGAATGTCTCGTATACAAGACAGAAGATCGATATTTATTTCTGGGGATCTCTAAATATCAAAATGAAATGTAAGTATCAGAAGAAAAACCTTTTGCTGTTTTATTGTCGATTTTGATTAGTTGATTACTACGATTCGAGTGATGATTTTAACTCAGAGTCTGATACTGATATTTTACGTCGGTTAGTATGATTAAGTTTACATTTACATATTGAATAATAAAGAGTTCAAGAAATATGAAGGTTCTAACAAAACAAAATTAAGAAATAGATCATATTCAGTAACAAGAAGATACTTAGAGCTTACAGTGTACTTTTGTTTGCACATATGTTTTGTAGTTGGCGTGTAAATCAATGTTTTTGATAAAAGTTTTGAGCAGTGTATATATATATATATATTACCTAAGCATTTTAGCTTATTTTTTAACTCGCTATTACGGAAATAGAATGTACATTCAATTTTTAGAGTTTAACCCATACTTTGTATCTGCTGCATACATTATATTAAAAACAGAAGAGTAAAACATGAATATAACTAAACCTTTTCAAAATTAAAGAAGTATTCGATTTAGCATTAGGGCTCACTTTTACGATATAGCATATAGGTAAAATTTAATTGTGTAATTATTTTTCTCTTCTTAATTGTTTATTTTTACATCCATTTAAATGGAAGTCGTTATTTTTTTCTTTTCTTATAATTGTGTTGTATGGTGAGGATATTTTTAGTTATAAATTAAATAATAAGATAATAAGAAAAATAAATGTATTTTTATGTTATTTGTTTAAATTTAAGGAATTCTGATGTGTCACGGCATTCTTGTTATAGAAGAGATGTTATGTTAGAAGAGGGTTACTTGAATCATGAAAATCGTACGCCTACCCATCCTTATTTTCATTGCTTATTTACTTTACAAACTGACGTTGGAAACATGGAATCTTTCCTAGTCGAAAATTTATCTACGTTAATTGAAATTATGTACCTAATATTGTTGTGATAAATACATTGTTAGTGAGACGGTAAGAAAACTGTTTGTTCAACTAAAAATTCTTTAAAAGATCCTTAACTAGGGACATTATTTTGAGATAAGAAAGTTCAAAATCAACTTTATATCGAGAATAAGACTCTTCAATAAAAGTACTAATAACGCATTTAGACACATGAGATTATATTACGATGGTATAACTTATATTAATTAAAATTTTTAAGTTTAAAAAGTTGGTTTTACTCTTTGCTTTGTTTTTTTTTGTTTTTTTTTTTGTTTTTTTTATTATGCATTTTTCTTTCAAAGTATTTTTTGTTTTAATTGCTGATTTGTTTTTTCAGATAAAAGATTATTACGATCGTCTTCCATCTTTCTCTCTAGTTTGTTTGTTTTAAATATATTTTTAAGAACAAAAACAAAAAAATAGTATAAGTTATATATATAGTATAGTTTCTCTCTTTTTCTTTCTAAATTACTTTTCATTATTTTTTTTTTTAAATGGAACCCATGTACACATATACTTAAAATTACTATTATTATCCATGTCTATTCGTTGTTTAGTCTTTTGACACATATAAAATAATCGTTATATAATGTTCTAGTTAAAAAATTGTTCGCATTCATTTTCTTTTTTCAATGTTATTTTTATTCTAAATAGAATCATACATACCTGCACAATGTCTGATCTCAATTTAACGGATGAAGGAAGACAAAGGTATGTTAAATATTTCTGATACAATTGTTCATAATATTAGATCGTAAAAATCATTATTTTTTATTTTGAAATCATCTGCTTTAATTAGTGATGAAAATATTATTACTGCTGTTTATCCTTAGTGAATAAAATATTTTGACAGTATTGATCAGTAATTAGTTTTACATTTGCTTGAAGACAACCTGCTGTCAATATTCTTCCGAATTATGCAAAATATTTTTCTTTTATCATAAATAACTATGAGTGACTGACAATCATTGATTATCAGCTGTATAATATGTCAATGAAAAAAAAATCAAAACGCCAGAAATCTGTTTCACATATACTTGACGTATTACATTAAAAAATATACATAGAAAAAAAAAGAGGCGTACGGTAACAACTGTTTAAATTTAAAAATTTGGTGCTATTCTTTTTTTTTATTGTTTAGCTTGTATGCAATGTATGATTTGACGGACAGAAGAACAAAAAAAAAAAAAACGAACTAAAATCGAAAATCTGATTTTTCTTCTTGTTATAAAATAAAAATAAACAAGAATTTTTGTTTCTTATGTTGCATGTCTTTTGAGACATCTCAAAGAAAATAAAAAGTTCGAGGGTATGACACGGGAAGGATTATATTTTTATTATTTAATTTTTTTTCTTGTACCTTTATAAGGCGAACATTTTTATTGTTACTTTTTTAGAATACAATAAAAAAAAAAAGAAAAAATCAATTTTGAGATATTCATATGCGTAGTTTCATCCTTCTACTATTTATTGTTTTTAATAAGCTTACAAGTTCCATCATTAATACAAAAAAGAAATCCTCATCAAGGCAATCTTTCTGTTGTTGTTTTAAATAATTTTGAAGAAAAGAAATGAGAATTATAGTAATTTATTAAATGAGATCATAATACAATAGGAGCTTATCTTTTTAAAGCATGTCATAAAACAAAAATATTATAAAGTAGCGTTTTATTTCTTGTTTTATAACGAACTTTAATAGTTTGTATCCTACAAGAAGATGTTTATACCTATTTCATATGCATAAAAGGTACTTTCGTGTTTATGTTTTGCTAATGGATAGAAAAGAGAACTTGTTTATTAATTAGATAAATATGTTTACAAGGATCTGTATGCGCTTTTTGTTAAAACATGTTTAAACACGTTTCTCAGAAACCTTAGTAAAGAAAAACATGTTCAATTTTTTAAAATATCAATATTTTTAAAAGTTATGAACGTTTTAAACGATGTGTCATCGATTAAAAGTCGTCTTTTGATTCTACACTATTTTTGACGCATTATCATACACTCAGAGAATATTTAGAAGAGTATAATAGTTAGAGTACTAATAGAACTCGGCTTGATCTATCTTTGAGCCCGTCTTGAACTTGAAAAAAACAATAATGTGAAGACAAGTAAGGAAAAAGATTATTATCCTTTGCCTAACAAGAGGATGCAGATCTATAAACATTAGATTAATATGGCAAACCTCAAGGCTTGTCGCATAACGTGATGGGAACAATGATGGGAAGGAACAACCTATTAGGCTTATAAATGCATTCACAGTTCTGTATGATAGATGTGGTCAAATACGTTTTTATTAGGACATTTTATTTCAATTTTTCCAAACGCACTTCTTCTGCGTTTATGTGTGTCATATCGAGATGCACTGCTAGTACTTGAACGCATGTAATGCACAGCATTCAAAATTTTGAATTCTTTCATTACACACGTTCAGACGATAGTGGTACATCCAGATATGACACATATAAACGTGTTTATAGGCATTTTCTAGAATAATTAGAAATGTGTTTGAAAGCGTTTTTTCAACCTTTTTTCCCCAACAAACATGTCTGATTGATTTGGAGGTGGAATGTGGCGTTACACACGTTATTTTTCAGCGTTGCAAATACATACGGGTAATACAAAAACAGACTACCTAATATTTTATGTTATTATTAAGATAAAAGATTCAGGCATTGATGAAAGAATGTAATCATCGCAGTTGCTGCAAGCTTTTTCGAAAATGAATTGGATGTTATCTAGTCGTATTTTAGACACAGTATATATTAAAGAAGTCTAATAATAAATTGATCATAAAAAAAATTACTTTTTGTATTTATCAATAGATGTCAAAAAATTGAGGAAAATAAATTACTGCAGACAAATATATCGATCTTTTTTGTGTATAATAAAATTCGATTATCTACTAGTGGGTCGTAGCTATCCCTTCTGTTATATGTATTTATTTTTCTTTTCTAGTTAGAATGATTAATCAGATACATAATTAATCTTAGAGGTTTTTGTTCTATTGACGAGTGAAAGCAGATTATTATAAATGATTACTTTCTAAATTTTTACGATTTTATTTAATTAAATATTCTTTTATATACAATAATAACAACAGCAACATGGAACATTCGGAATTAGTCCAAGAAATGCTTTTATTAGAAAAGATGACCGCACAAGAACGATTGAAACATGCACGACGAAGACGACAACAACAATTAAAAAATTGGATACAACGTGAAAAAGAGTTATTATCAACAACGACCACTGCTATAACATCTCTTGCAACAACATCTACCATACCGAATGGAGAAAATACAATGACAAAAGCTGCACAATCTTATTTAAAACCATTAACATCTTTCAAACATCTAACAAAAAATAGTTCACAAGTGAAATTTCCTCAAAATGTTGTTTTACTTGATGGTTTGTTGATTGTCAATTGACTTTTTCAATTTATTGGACAACTTTATTTTCTATTTTAGCTACAGCACGTCAAGATGTGGATGAAGTACGTCGTCTATTACAATCTGGCAACTACAATCCAAATACAGCCAATGAAGATGGTTTATCACCAATTCATCAATGTTCAATTGATAATAGTGAACAATTATTACTATTATTAATCGAATTTGGTGGTGATGTTAATGCACGCGATAGAGATTTATGGACACCGTTACATGCAGCAGCCACATGTGGTCACATGCAAATATGCAAAATATTAATTGAACATGGAGCCGAATTATTAGCATTGAATGCCGATGGAAATATGCCGGTAAGATACTCGGTCTATTTTTTGTATCATGTACATGGATCCAGATTTTATTTATGTAATTTAGTATGATATTTGTGATGATGATCAAACATTAGACTATATTGAAACCCAAATGGATCAAGCGGGCATAACACAAGAAATGATTGACACAACAAGATCAAAATTAGAAAATCAAATGCTAAATGACCTTCAACAATTGGTTAAAAAAAAAATATCACATAACTCTTCTCGGACAGTAGATGATGTACTCTCTTACAGAAATTCGGACGGTGCCACACCATTACATATCGCGGCAGGTATGTGATAGCTCATTTAAATAATGACCTGTCTATATTATGTGTATTTTAGCAAACGGATATCAATTTGTTGTCGAATATTTACTACGGCAACACATATCTATTAATGTGCAAGATAATGATGGATGGACGCCACTGCATGCAGGTATTTTGAAATATCACTAGTTTTATTTTATCAATAATTTCTCTTCTTTCTCTCATTAAAGCTGCGTTTTGGTGTCAACAATCCATTTTGGCGTTACTCATCGAAGCTGGAGGCGATATATATGAGAAAGTACCTGATCAACGCAATGCAATTGATCTATGCGACGATCCTGATATACGAACATTTATGACTGATTATCGAGAACAATGTATTCGAAATCAACAACAGCTTCAAGCAGCTCAACAAGCAGCAGCTCAGGCTGCTGCTCAACAACAACAGCAGAAATCGACGAATCGTCTGTTAGCTGCTAATGGTTTACCACCACCGACTACAGCTAGAACTGGTACACTCTATGAATCACGCTCGTCTGTTTCATCACCTTATGGATCTGGTTCGAGTTTAAATCGAACATCGTCGATTCGTCGTGCTTCATTACGTGACAGAGAAAAAGTTAAAAAATTAAATGCAAACTTTTTTGATGTGCTCGAAGCGAAAGACAAAATACATGAAGACGTTGACGAAGCAACAATAACAGCACCTCCTATTGTATCCACTCTAACAAAACCATCTACAAGTGATAGTAAACAAACTAAATCACCAGTAGTTAAAGAAGAACAAGCAAATAGTTCAATGACAGTCGGTACCGACATAACTGTTCTTCCATCATGTATAACAGCGAACACGACTGAATTACAAATGACAACTGTGAAAAAACCTGCTCCAATGACGAATATGGTTCGAAACGAACCTTCTGAAATGACTCTAAGCAATAATCACAATAATGGTACATCATTACGACCATTACCTTCCATTTCTACTACCAGCGTCCCTCTGCCTGGTACACTAATAGATGTTAAAAGAAAACGAGATGAAAAACGTCGTGCAGGAAATATAAATGATGTTTTCGCAACGCCGATAATGAACGGTAATGGGAAAATAAACGATAACAATCACAATGAAAAAACGACTTATGGTGGTATGCCTAATAACATTACAAATTTAAGTCGAACAACTCTTCCTCCTCTACAACATCAACAATTAACGATAACAAATAATAATGATCTATTAAAAAAATATAGTTCACCAAAACATGTTGAAATTGTTGGACATTTAAATGATGATCAGGAAAAACGTATATGTTGCGTTATTTTGTAAAGTTGATCTGCTTTTATGTTTGTTATGTTCCTAGGATAGATTTCACTGTTACTTGATATAATATCAATCAAATAGAATAAGGAACAGTAAAATGAAATATGCGATTTGTTAATCTTTTCTTTTTTTTGCCATAGCGTTGTTGTTGTTATTTCATGTAAAATAGTGCATTTGGAATATAAAATAATGCATTCTCTATACATGTGAGCTTTCTTCTGTTTGTCTTTCAAAAGAAAAAAACATTACGAAATGTTCCACTCGCGTTCTTCCGTCCTTCTACTAATGTGGTTTTTTGTTTTTGTTTACAACCCTGTGCGTTTGTGTTTATATGTGTCTGTAAACAGTATAGACACCACGAGAATGTTTTGATCTGCTTTTCTTTTTATTTCTTTACGAAGCGAATGATATGAAATTCAACAATTATGCGAATCTCTTTAACTCTTTTTCTCTATGCAATATTTTGGAAAAAAACATTTGTCATATCACTGATTAGTGGTGCTTCAGAAATACACGGTTTTTTTTATACTTTATTCCGTTTATACATCGTCTAACGACCAACCATGAATTTTTTTCTTTAGTTTAGTGGGACACATTTTGCTCTGTCTGTCAGCGTTTTATTATTACTTTGCTCTCGATTAGTGTTCTGTTCAAATTTTGTTTGTTTTTGTTGAGTCGTGAGTTCAACGCATTCCCATATTAGAAGATATACAGCACAAGTAAACGAACAATTTCGAATTTCATACTTTGTTATTGCTTTTTTTTTCTCAGATTTTGTTTTTTATACACATTTATCTATATCTTTCTGTATATCTATCTATTTGTGCATGTGTCGATATTTCTATAAAATAAAAAGTAATTACCGATACATTTCAATAGTAATTAGCGTTCAAAAGTCTACATAAATCTTAATTAAGTATGAAACATTGTGAACTAAGAACAAAAAGTTGGATAAAATATCAAAATTAACCGTTGTTCTTTCTCTTTATTTCGAAAATATGTATGGTAATATGAACATCAGTTAACTTGCTTAAATGTCATACATGTACAAGTCTAAAAAGTCTAAAAGTAGTTTCATTTCATAGCTTATGTTAGACTTTTAGACTTAGATTTTCATATTTATCAGACTTATAGTGATGACTACCATGGAAGTCACTAGTGGAATTTGACGTTTGAACTACATTTCGGTTCGAACGGTTTGAATTCTGTTTTTAAATTGGTACTATGGATTTTCCAATTTCGACTTCGAAAATTTTTGGACTATGTTTGACGCAGAGTGTCGGTTCGTCTTCGATTTTGCATTCAACTATGCATCAGAAGACGACAGGTGTATATGTATCGGAAAACAAGGTCGCATCTCAAACCGTTTGATGGGAATTGTCTGATTTTTTCTTATTATAATAGCCCAAAATTTTTCTGTAAATGAGAATCAAAAGACTTTCTACTCTGTTTTCATCTGATATTAAAAACTTTGGAGACTCTTGAAAATACGCTATTGTAAGAACATACGTTATAGGAGAACGTCCGAGACTCACATAGTTCTCTTCGTTGAGTGTAATTATACGAGCAAACCGACAGGAAAGTTATACTGTAAATGCACGTTTAGTCTAACGTACATTACTATGCGCAAATCTAAAAGTCTAATTAGCTTTTTGACTTCTACACCACTCTTAAATGTAGGATTTAACCCTTGGCTTATGAAAAAGAAATAGAGGGACCTAACTCGATTATGTGTGTTGCATGAGCAGGGCTCGCATATTTGGTGACTCATGGGATAAACAAAGGAGCTGTCATGGCAATTCATTTGTTCATCCCACATGACTTACCAAATATGTGAGCTCTGTCCATGAGTTCCATCCTTCGAGGAAGATGAGAAGTTACTCTACTAAACGAAGTCATTCAAAACTGTATCCGAACTAATTGAAAATTCTAGTTTGGGAAGAGCGATTAGCACAAAACCGTCAAGGTTAATAGATGATTTAGTTGAGTTCTTGGAAAGTGTCTGAAACACTTTTTTGATGTCAAGATAAACCAACGCATTAACTTACATTACTATGTTGTATGGCATATTTCTACATCTCGTGGTCACTGAGAGGTATCGAAATAAAAAAATACATTTGTTTTCAAAATTTTGGTCAGAATCTAGAGCTTTATATATCTAGAGATTTACAGAGGCACTAAATCCAATATGTTTCGTTGTTCAATGTGAATACTTCATGAAAAAATATCTGGCGTCGTCTCATAGATAATCGACCTTTCATGCTTTCTGAATTCGAAAACGTTTTATGTACTGTTCTTTTTCAATAACGCGAGCACTTTTTTTGCTGAATATACTGTTGGATAGTTTAGCAGATTTCTCATAGAATTATCCTGCACTTGATTAATATTCATATAAATTATAAACATAGACTAATATTAGTGCAGTAGCGGAGGCTACTGTAATCAGCATTTTTTTGTATCAATTTTCATATGTGCCCATTGGACGTGAATTTAAAAGATCACGGAAATACCATTCTTTTGATTCCGGTTGACAAATTTTTTAAGAAAAATCAGGTAAAGATCGGTTACAAAAACTAAGCTTTTTTTATGGCGAAATCACTGATTAGATCACGAGAAAAAATTTAATTAAGCTTATGCTAAGATAAATATGTTTTAGATCTCGCAATATTTGAATGCATAAACCGTCTTTATTCTTCATCTAATTTATACTAGTTTTCCAATAAATGTCCAGCTTCATGTATTTAACAAAAAAAATGAAAATAGACAGAGAAACACTCGAACTTGTGTGATGAGATACTATCATTAGTACCAACTGGAGAAATGTGTATGCTAATATAAGAAGAACATAGATTGTCAAATGATGAGATATGCTTCCTTGATGACAGTATTATATAACACGTACATTTCTAGTTAGTTAATATGTTGATATCCTTTTCAAACTTTAAATACATTTCTACAAACTAGATCCCTACATCTTTGTGCGATATGTACAATTTCCGATATCTAAATCATGTCTTCTGGTCATACAGATGAATGAAGATATATTACACGCTTTTTCCCATGATCTTTTACATGTTTTTGGTATAAAAAGATCTAGTTTTCGTAACCGAGATCTTTTACATGTTTTTTTTCGAAGTTTTGTCAACCAGGATCAACAGCATGTTATTTCCGTGATTATTTCTCATTTTGTCCCTCAACATTTAGTAACAGTGAAGATTCTCTTTATCTCAGTTATAGGTCCAGATTTCTGAGATCCGATTTAATTTTTTCTGATTCTTTTTCCAATCACTTTAATATCGGACAATAAGTGGCCTTTATATCAGTCATGTCTAGAATTGAAATTAGATTGATACATCATGTCTTATAGGTGCATGAGAGCGGCAAGACACTGCAGCGAGCGTCTCCGATTACGTATGCAGTAGAGCTCGTAGACTCGAGCCTCATACTCGACGTGTATAATAGAATAACCGACACGCGTACTGGAATTATTTTTTGGCTTCTGTTAAGTTTGAGACGCTTCGTCGATCATGACCGTTTGTATGGTGCTACTTTAACTGTAGTATATTTCAACGACTTCATTGTTTCACTAACCATTTAAAAACACAATGAAATTAAGGAAAAATTCAATAGTAATCGAAAAATCAATTAAGGAACATCGATTATCTTTGACAAATAAAGAGGTTTTTCGACATTGTAGTAAGGATGACTCTGTTGTGAACTCCATATTTTGCTTACGAGTTTTTCTGAAAAAATATACCATTTAGTAAAGAACACTTATATCTAAATTTATAACTTTTTTGAGATGTTTTTATAAGTGCAGCTGTCGTATGTAGTATTCGAAACATCATTGGTAAGTGATTCTATATGTAAATAAATGTGTTTTATCACATATATCGTGCACGCGATGTGAAAAAGAACTTTTTTCATTATTATTATTATGAAAATAATCTTCTCGTTAATAATCATTACATCTATATTATATATGTATCTATATATATATATTGTACAAATACATCATCCATATATATGGAGAAAAACAACGAAAACAAAACCAGTCTTTTACATATATTACCATAACCAACAAAAGCAAAAGAACAAAATACTATCGAAAAGAAACTCTTTTTTACATTCACCATTCTAATCGAATCGAAATGAGGAATGAAGAGACAAGAGAGAAAGAGAGAGAGAAGGATACTTAATATATTTTTCTGTTTTTTGAAAATGAGCTGTTAATCAATTAGCGAATATATTAATAATTATTTATTCTGGAAGAAAAGAACAGAACACCGGGTTAACATGTGACAAGAGAGAAAGAAAAGATCTTTTAGTACACGTAGAAAAAAAAGATTTTCACAGTTTTGAAAGACTATTTATTTCTTAATTGCCAATTCTTGCTCAAGACCGTCAAAATGTCATGCCTTTTTCAGCTGAAAGGTATTGTTTAAAATTAAAAATTTAAATTCCAGTACCATATTAAAACTTCTAAAAAACATTGCTTTAATCAGCTATATGAAAATATTTCCGAAATAAATTATCGATATATCGATTAGTTGTTGAATCTCTTGGCTGTTGTACATGTTCCACTTGACTATCATAAGTAGAATATGTTCATGTACAATTATTCTTTCACCAGCTTGACCATTAAATTTTGGTCATTAAGGATTTGTAAATTGACGATTGCTCAATGGGACATATGTTTAGAAGTAAATGAGGTTTAATAATCTCATTTCGAGTATAAAATTGCTTTAAATTCTAAATTTCAAACGGGAAATATATTCTATTAGATGCGTAATTATCAACATTAACTCTTTACCTTCATAGGATACTTTATTGTCTTCATCAGTATCAGCTTCGTCTATCATATCAATGACATCCTCCTACAAACAAAAAAAATGAGTATACGCCTACAACAAGTCATTGGGCAGATGAATTGAAAATAAAATGTTTCTATATCTACGGCATCGATTTACACATATTTATCCGTCTGATCATCTTACTTTGCCGTAGAACAGCTAGAAATCTTTGCTTACTTCAGTGATATTCTCTCCTAATCTCTTCAACATGTCGTAAAGCTCATCTTTGTCGATAAATCCATCTCTGTTTTTATCAAATACCTGTAAAAGAGGGAAAAGAGAATATATGAACGATGAAATGAAGAATAGTTCAATACTAACATCGAATACATGCTTCAATTCATGATCCAATTCACCCGCTGACTTCCTTCTTTGCATCATTGTTAAGAATTCTTCAAAATCAACTTTACCATTTCCTTAATAACATATGAAACATTGAATGAAGACAAAACTACGGAAAAATATAAGAGAACATGGCTTTCCATTTTTAGAGAACGGATAACGGTTTTTGAATTTTTCTGACGAAATTAAAACTAAAGCATATAGTACAAATACAAACTACGATAACTGGAGGAGAGTTAGATCTAGACTAACATCATCATGAATAATATGACTGTACAACATACTCGCGATTCATTTTATCATCTTTCAATAAAAAAGTATAAATACGTAGTATACATGATCAATTCTAAGATTCAACGCAGTCTAAAGTTATGCTGAGACGCGATTGGAAAGTAGTCGATAGATTTACACGTAATGATATGTTAAACAAATTTATCACAAGTAATTCAGTATCAAAATTTCGATCAAAACAAGTCTCAGATAGTATAAAATTATCTTATCGGTGTTTGTCGTACAACCTCAACAAGTATTTCCTGCTCAAATATCTAGTTTATTAAATAAACTATTATCGTTCGTTCATTCGCCCATCTATTAATAATTTCGAAAATTCATGATGACTGATGACGAATATTACTACATATGAATCATACGATTTCAAAATCATTCTCCAAACAATGTTATCCATTCTCTTTTCAGCTATAAAAAATATGTTCTCTAAAAAATGCGAACCATTCTCTAAAAAGTGAAAAATCGTTGTCTTTTAGATTCTTGTCTCAAAACTACGTACAATCTACTATTTGCGTTTTGTTTTTTCAAAGAAAAATAATCGCAAGTATGATTTTGAGTTGTTAATAAAGATCATAAGATTACATACCGTCAAGATCAACTTTTTTAATCACTTCTCCAATATCCTCTTCGCTTGGGCTATATCCAAGAGAATTCATCAATGATCTTATTTCATAATCACTAATGTGTCCATCTCGGTCTCGATCAAGAACACTGAACGATTCTTCGAAAACTAAACAAAAATACGAAAATAATTAGTTCTATTGATGTCAATCCCAGATGGCATTTTAATTATGTGTATATTGCTGTCATCAGTACCCAAGAGAAAACATGAACGCGCAGGGATTTTTATCAATATTCTTAAGTTCATGATCCAGAGTTCTCTCTCTTTTTTCAACATTTATTTAAGACAACTCTGGAGATGCATTTAGTCAATGTTTAGCGTAAAAGAACATTCCATGGAGTTAAGACAATCTTGGTTCGTAACTCGAATTGATATAACGTCCACACATGAATTTATCGCGTACGTTTTTAATTTTATCTCGGTGCATAAATTACAGACGGATTTCACCAATTTCTCATGATCATCCTTAACATGTTTTAGAAAACTTAGTAGGACTGTCCTGTAAGGCGAAAAGCCAATCTTGGAAAATTTTTGTTTCTTCATAGCGATGCTGAGCTGTTCTGCATTCTGCATAGCACTCTACCCAATTGTAACCTCATCCGGAAGTGTGTTCAGTGCAGTGGAATAACAATAACACAGGGGTAATTTTAGAACAAGTTGAAAATAGGGAAGGACTAAAATCATATCACTCATAGAAAGAGTTGACATGAAAGCATGCATTGAAAGTGAAAGATTTTTCGTGAACTATTATGTATAAAAACGCGGTTTTACATAAGAAATAATGGATGGGTTCAATTAAAATCGATCGTGGTTTTTACCTGCAATCTGTTCTTCTGAGAAACCGTGCACGGCACTCAACTCTCGACGACTTTTCCCGGTGGTCGTCTAAACAAAAAAATCAAAATATGAATTGAACTAACAAACAATATGTATATTGCATGAGTGTGATTAAAACTTTCTTTTTGTTATGCTACAGAATGAGAATTTTAAAGAAATGGCAAATATTATCATAAGCCATAGAAGGATGATGGATATATAGATACATACAATGAGTACATAGGTTTTTGTTCTTTTTACAGTTCGTTTAATAGATGTTTGTTTGAACGATATTGTTTCATATTCATACGTCGATGTTGTCGATGTACGACGTGTTTCATTTGTCGTATAAATGAGTGACATGTGTATGTATGTATGAATGTGTGAGAAAACCTTGTGGGGATAAACAATGTTAAGATATTTTTCTCGAAATACTATACGATTAAATAAAATATGTTTTCATTGTATATTGTATTATTAAGATTTAAAAAAGAGTTTTTGACAGCAATCCATACGATTAATCTTTACGGCAACAAACACGTTGGTAGAGTAAAGTGTATTTGAGAATATTTTCCTTCTTAATCGAAACAAATTATAGAATATGCATCATATCCCCTTCTCTCTCTCAAACAGGCATAATTTTTATGGGACTGTTTTCTCAAAACAGAAAAAAACGATAAATACACGTCAAAAGGGAAAAGATAGATATCATATTTTTGTTGAGTATACGTGGAAAATATATTGCACTTTTATATCTATACACATACACACAATATCCTCATCGCCGTCACAAAAATAACACCGTCATCATGTGATAATTAACACACTAAAAACATTTTCATCCTCTCTTTCGCTTTCTCTCTCTTCACTACGATTATATGGGGGAGGGGGGTGTTAAAATAAGTAATCAACTCTCATACGTATATATAAAAGCAGTGCTCAAATCAAGTTAGAGAGTGTCAAGTAAACAAACAAACAATATGGATATGTTTTTACTCCTGAAGCATCCAGAATGGTAGGAAGAGCAAAATAATCTTTGACTGATAAAAATTGAACATATAAAATGTGTACGTTGAATCATGTACTAGAATAATCATATCGATGACGAAAGAAACCGTTTGTATAGAAGTTTGATTTAATGGAGATGGGAGGGGGGGACGGTTTAAACTAATAAAAATATGTCAGATTGATCTATAATATAAAACTGTACAGCAATAATACTCGATTAGTTCTTTACACTTATATGGATGAAGAATAATCTTGCATATTATCTACTATTCTTTTAATGAAATGAACCGTTTATTATCTAATGATGTTCTTAATAATAATAATTGTAATATAGGCCGCGTCAAAATGTTTATAAAATGTCAACTGTAGGAAAAAGTATTATCTGGAAAAATACATATATAAGAAAATAAATCATATTTTTATGGATCACGTAAACTAATCAGAAGATTAACAGAAGAGTAAAGATGAGTTTCTAATACATTAAGGAAGTCTCTCTCAGGTATTACGACTATTTTTACAACTTTAATATTGAAATATACACATATTCGAACAATTCTGAGTTTCTACTGCCAGAATTTGTATCAGTTTTTTAACAAAATTCACTCATTTTCATTTTTTAAAAAGATTTCTAAAGATTACACGAACTTTTTATTAATAAATTATACAAAGCTATAGATATAACACTACGCTTAAAAATGAATCAACCCTTAACGATCGCTTGTTCGAGAGTAATGACACAAAAAATGCTCTAATTAAATCTTTAGTCTAATATCTTCTCAGCTATTGCAGTTCTCGTACTCTATAGTACGATACTTTTTTCTCAAAAATATTTTTGCGCATCGGAATAAAAATGAAAAGAAGAGATTTCAAAAGTTTTCTTAATAAAACTAAAGATTTCTGCCAAAAGAAAGATAATGTTTTTGAAGCATAAATTCAAATGTTTGAGGAAAAAAAGAAGAAATTGTCCAAATCTTTTTTAAGCTCTACGTGTCTAGTTTACACTCAATGTCTGCAACTGTTACCTTTATCTTTATACCATACTGAATGCTTAAATTTGACTCGTGTGTCATCTACAACTCGTGAACTATTCAACATTGCAAACCTGAAATTTGTATCAGAACCTATTTCGATATGGAGCTTTAATCCGCTAAAGGCTTATTTTTATTAACATGCATCATGTAGAAAAAGAAGCTTTCGGAGAGTGTTGATTCTTAATCATATACGAATAACTGCTGATGTCTCGTGAGCATCGTGATACGCTCGCTCTTAATTATGACACATGAGAATTTATTATGTGACAAGTTAGCTTATTATTCATAAAATACATACTATCATAATATCGTCAACAATTCGTGTTGGATAAAGATAATTTTCATCAATTTTATGTTCAGTTGTATTATTGGTAAATGATAATGAATGTCTTAATTGATATTTAGGAATTTTTTCATTTTCTAGTAAAATGTTTGATACAGAAGAAGGCGCGGATGACTCCGAATCCGAATCGGAACATAATGTAAACGTTGCTGTTCTTTCACTTTTTGAGTAAAATTCTTCTTCTTGTTCGAGTTTAAACGATGTATCATCAAATGATGAAAATATTAGAGATGAATTATTTGAATAATAAATGTCTGACGAATCATCTTTAATGCCGCTATTATCAATCGAATCTAATAAACTCATTTGTAAATATTCACCGTTTGGGTATCGTTGTTCACAATTGATCATTATTTGTTAATTTATCCTGCATAGTTAGAGAAATAAAATATTATTCGTCTGTTTTATTCATCATATTTATTGTACCTGGTTTGGGTGGAATACACACATACCAGAGAGCAAAAAAAGAAAAGAGCAGATGGAAAAAGCGTTTGCTCTCCGTTTTCAAGTGTTTGTATAAAAACAACTTCTTCAAGTAAACGAGCAAACAATAAACGCAAATACGTTGATCAACAAATGGATATAAAAAAAGAGAAATTGTTTCTTTGTTCTCTATGGTAAAGATAGAATGATCAAATTTATTCATATTGACATATGGAGGAATGTAAAAAACAAACAGAATAATGATAATGATCGATTGTATGCGCCTTTGACATTTCGACTTTTCTTCCGTTATAAGAGGCGACATGTTTTTTTTTCGTAATAAAAAACAATAACAGTTGTGGGAAGGAGAAAAAAAAAGTTAAACAATCCTCAGAAGTGGAACATAAACAGCTATAATCCTGTAATATCTGTTGAGATAAATGTATCTGTATAGTTTATCGTTTATGCAGATTTCAACGAGGTACTTTTATATTCAAATGACCTCGTTGAAATTCTACACAAAAATATACATTTGTCATGATTGATGACAACTGTTTTTTTGTTCCGAAAAAAACAAAACTAGAATGAAAATCTGGAACTGTTGTTATTCACACCCGCCTCAAAAGAAGAAACGAGAGAATTTTATCAAGAAAATGTTATGATATAAAATACAGAAACGAGGTACTCTACTCTATTCTACTATAATAAGAGAAAAAACTTCATAAATTTATCGCAGATAATAAAACAGAATAAATCAGTGTTGTATACAATTATATTCTACAGCTATTTTTAGAGATCTTTGAAAAATGTAGTATATATAGAAAAGAAAAATAATTCACCTGAGTTTATTCTAAATAATGAGAACTAAAACATTTATGCTCACAAACTTTTTTTTGACAATAGACAAGGACACAATAATTCAATGACATTTTTCATCGTTTTTTTATTCATATTTGACAAACATGCTTCATATAATAGTTTTAGACGATGATGTCTTGTTCCTCAAGGATCATGGATTAGAAAATATTGACCAATTGTGAATGAGTAGTGAGGATAAAAAGAAAGAGTAAAAATTCTAGTACGTCATCCTAGTAGGATAATAGTGTTTTCAATGTGACATTTATAGATTAAGAGACTCATCCACTGGAAAATTTTATCGCATAGACGAACGTCCAGACCCGGTCATTTTTATCTTAATAAAAAAACACGTCGAGATGTGCTTAGACTTAGACACTCTTAGATCAATAAAAAATATTTGTCCAGACGCGCTTAGATGTGACTCTTTCCAAGAAGAAACGGAAACGCGTCCAAATGCGCTTCTCACGATCGAAAAGTCTCCAATATTCTGATGTTTGGGTCGTCTAGACGCGCCTACTATTGAAAAAGTTCAGCCATTGTTTCACATGCATCGCATTTTCACTCAAGATAAAAATGAGATAAAAAGCGCCTGCAAACGCGATTTCTATTTCGAACAGAGGAAATGCGTCTCGACGCGTGACGAAACGTTTTTCTTCAAGTAGTTTCGAACACGTCTGAACTTATTTTTACATCCACTGTTCGCCCTAATTGGGCTAGTTCTAAACAACAGAAAGGTCATTTTATATTCACTGTTTACAGAAGGAGTAAAGTCACCAAATTTGGGTGACTTTGGCCAAAGTCTACTACTTTCTGTAGACTGAATTTCCAGCATCTTCTAGAACGCTGATAAGAGAGAAAATCTTAGAAAGAGTTCTAAGTTACGTTTGGCAGGAAATAAATGAGTATTTATAGGAAATAGCTTTGCAAAAATTCTGTGGTAGCGGTCACTCATCCTTTGGCGCGATTTTCTTTTTTATAGAAACCTCTTTTGGCTTCCAGACGCCTCCGATCGCATTTAAGGATATAAAATTTGTTTCTTTCAAAGTATTTCTTCTTTATACAATTTGTGGAGCTATTTATGATTGAGCAGAATGAATTACGAGCAAACTACGAAGAAAGAATGGTAGAGTTCAAGAGCAACTGTTTAGCAACGATGTCGTCAAATGTAAACGCGATCTTTTTTTCTAAACACATCTGAATATACTAAATAAACTGTGAGGTGCGTCTAAAAACAAATATAACCATCTTTCATTTGTCGAGCCATATAAAATGAGCGCATCTAGATGCGTTCAAGGTATTTTCTGGTCTCAGAGGTTAGTCTGGGTGCAACTATCATTGAAAAAAATTAGACGCGTCTGAACATACTCGGATTTTAATCCGATCATCTAGGCGCGTATGAACGCGTCTTAGAATCGAGGAGCATTCACACGCGCCTTTCGTCCAATTGAAGAAAAGGGATGCGTCTGGACATACCTTTTCTTTTCTCGAGTTAAAAAAGTACATTTAGACGCGTTTGGGCGCCTTTTTTTCAAAAAATAAAAACAAGAAAGCATATGAACGTTTTTCTGTGTGATAAAATTTTCCAGTGGGCACACTTAAAAGGTAAGATATTTATACATGCAGAATTTGCTATGTGACGAATCACAGCTTGTCTTTACTGTAGTGCACGTTGTTAACCTCCATTATACGTTAATGTACAATACGATGTCAAGTTTAATCTAACAAAAACTGCATTGTTTCTTGTCTGGCGATGCTAATGATAATCTATCATCAATAACAAGAATTAAATTGAATATAGAGTTCGAGCAATACATCATTCGCTGTAAATATTGCACAAAAGTACCTAAGAATCTATTTGAAACATTAGACTATTGTGCAAATGATTATTTTAACCAGCAATTATCGTCCATTTTAGTTCAATTATTATTGTTTTCTTACAATACACCTATACATAAATTACCTGGTGTAAATATAGACTCATAAGTAGTAGTTAGTCATTCAATATATGTTTTGTTTATTTTTTTCAAAAAATCTTGTTTTAAGATGTAAAAACGAAGAAGAAAGTTTGAACCGAAACAGAGACGAGTTAACAACATTAACGTTTTAACGACTAGTTGAGAAGAAACTACATGAACTGAACAAATAATATTGTGTGAAAAGAAAACATCATCAAATGCTGTTTTCAGGCAACAAAGATAGACGGAGACGAAAAACAAAAATCTTGACCAAAGGATACGCACACGTAAACAGATAAACAGTTGGTCATTTTTCATTCATTTGTATAGCAATCAATATGATTGTGTTGTGTTGTGTAATAAAAAGAAAATTTCATCGCCAACTTTGGAATGCTGTGTTCAATTTTTTTACAAAGTTAAGATTAGGGGTAAAAACAACAAAAAAAAAGAAAGAGAAACGATCACATTTAGCTAAGTTACAAAGAAGAAAAAAATGATAATGACTTCAAGCAAAAAATGAAAGAAGAAAAAAGGAGAAAGCAAAAAAACACAATGAAATCATTCGACAAAATTCTGATGCTGTCTTTAGTTAGACAATCTACGAACAAAAATAAGTCTAAATGTTTCGTAAGTGAGCAAATTTTTATTTGTTTGGTTGCGAGAAAATTGAAATTCATATTCAAAACCTAAAACGAATCAAAGAGTTCTATCATCCAATTTGTAGGCCGCCTTACCAATTAGTTTCTAACAGTTGACTCTTCAATAATGATGAAAGCGTCTTTTTCTTTGATAAACTCGAACAAGCTGCGCCAAGTTTTTTATCAACTTCACTTATCGAATTGATATCTACAGTCAGCATAACTTATTTTTTGAGTTCCAGGAGCGTCGAAAGTATTCTCTAAAAAAAATTCATAAGCGGCAGAAACAATATCTATTTTAGCATTTGCTAATCGATAATCGTATCGCACAGTTCTGTTTAACCGTTTTCCAAAATATACTTGAACGCGTTTCTCCTCATACAAGCCTTAATGGATTTCAGCACAAAGAGGACCACGTTCAAGCGTTCTGCTTCAAGTCTGTACGATATGGATATCGGTTGGCAAATGCCAAAATAGATATTTATTGTGAGCTACGAATTTCTTTTAGAGATTAGGGCAAAGTGACTCGTCTTATCCTGCTTTTTAAAAACTTTTATTTTTAAAAACGATCACATAGCAAAAACGATTTTTCTACCCCATCTGAAGTTTTTGCAAAAAATTTTTCGAAAAAAGGTACAACGGCAGGTACCTCTCCCGCTCCGAATATTGAGCTATGCTCCTGCTGAGTTTGCAAAAATCGCAGTAGCAAGTGGACAAAAAAGTCTTTCTTTATCTCTTACAGTATTTATTGACGTTTGATTATGCAAATATAACAGATAACTTACCATCCAAATGAAAATATCGCCGATCGTTTTTATGTGCGTAACATTTTTGATTTGTTTCCATTATCATTATCATCGTTCCCATCATAAAGTGGGATTAGTTCAATGTAGCGATGTCCTTAAAAAAACAAAAATTGAACAAATATTAAAAAAACAGCTAAAAGCATTATTACCAATATAATTTTTTTGAAACGTCATTGCTTCATTTGCTTCTTCTCTCGATCCAAATTCAGCAAACACCATTCCTGCTAAAAGAAGGAGATGTAGTATGGAAACGGGGTGAGAAAACCGCTGCTCATAGTTATGACACATTTGGCCAAACAAACGAACGAATAACCTACTCTGTTTCCCGCGAACAAATTCTATTTCCACTCGAATTGGAACGACAGGACTAAAAAACTGAAAACACGAAACGCATAGATATGTATGCAAATCCGTAAATGAAATGTGCTTACGTCGTAAATATCCTTTTCACCAGCTTCAAATGGTACACCACGCATTTTTATTGTAAAATTAGTCGTCATTGCACCTAAATAATATAAAATATAATAAGTCTGTTAATGTGCACGGTAGTTTGTCTTCTATCATTGTATTTTACGTTTAGTTGGAATTGAATTAGCATATCCTGCATCATAATTTTGTTGTGGTATATAAGGTGCTTGTGGGGGAATTGGTCCAGGTCCAGGACCAGGCATAGGAGCATTCATATAGTTGTCACGTCCACCGGACATTGGTGGCTGTTGTCGTTGTGGCATATCGCCGCGTGCGGGACCTCCACCTCGATTTTTAACAACAAACTGTGTATCTGCAATAATACTTTCTCTTGCTTCCACATATGTTGATTCAAATACTTCAATATATCTGTCAAGATAGAAAAGAAAGCAATGATTACAAACCTTAAAACTAGAACAACAGTGTATTTTTTAACGTTAGAAAATCAGGTAGAAAAGAGAGAAAATCCGTCCCTTATTTTCAGCTTATCAAACTATCGTCCAGGATGAACCTTTCCCACTACTTTCTTAGTTCCTAAAAGAAAAATAAAGAGAATTCGATATGAAATATTTTCTTCCCAACCTGTGACCGATATTTTTACGATTGAATCCCAGAGCTCTTTGTGCATTTTCCATATTCACGAACGCGACAAAGCCTTCTCCCGCCGGTTTCGAATTCGAGATGTGTATGCCATTTTCAGCTATTTCCAACCCTGCCAACCAAAGAAGAGAAGAAGAGAAAAAAATATGGTAAGTAGGCCAAAAAACCTTTGGAATAACAGAAACAAAACATTCTCATTAGAGTCGACGGGCAGTTATATCAATGGACAAAGGATAAAATGCCTACTAAAATATAAAACTGTGTTAAAAAAACTTACCTTCAAAGAATCTAGTAATATCCTCTTTTTTGCTATTGTATGGGAGCCCACGTAATCTAACAACCGGATCTGACAACGTCGATTCATTAAAATTAGCTCCTTGATTGGCTGTATTGGTATTATTTATATTTGTGTTATTACCACTATTTCCACTCTGATCATTATTCGATAGTGTAGCGTTCATTTCATCCGGTGATGATTCAAAAACCTATAAAATGAACAAAAATGTAACACAAAACTATGAACTGTCATGGATTAACATCTTTAAGACGTACTTCAACATAACGATTGCCAATACTTTTTTTATCAAACGTTTTTGCATGTTCTAAATCTTCTTGACTGGCTAATTCAACAAATGCTTCACCTGATGCCCGTCCATTTTTATTTTGAACAAAATGCGTTGTACGAATATTACAACCTAGAAACGAGAAAAAGACATCGTTATTCAACTTGAAATTACTTCCAAGTTTATATTTAATTCGATACATACCTTCAAGGAAAGTTTGCACCTCCGGACTCTTGGCTGACCATGGAAGACCCCGTAATTTAATGATAAAATTACTGCCACCGTTACTGTCGCCACCGTTAGACGGATTATTGTTATTCACGTTCAGCATGACTAGAATAACTAGAGTTAATAATAAACCTTAATCTATAGAACAAATCATAACATTAGTAATAGTTTTCAAAAAGCATGTTTAAGTACCCATACCAAATGAAGGAAGTGAAAAGAAAAAGTTAAAATGTAGGAGATCGTTTCATCAATATTTGTAAGTAGCATTTAAACTCCAAAGCTAACGCATTTTGGTCTCGACATAATCTTACTTTTAAGGATGATTTAGTTTTTGTTGTTAACTCTTAAGTATCAACTTAAGTTTTTGTTTTGACTCAGATTTGTCTTAGCTCCATGGAATGTTCTTTTACGTTAAACATTGACTAAATGCATTTCCAGAGTTGTCCTAGATAAATGTTGAAAAATGATATACAAAACTTTGACTTAAGTTTGTGCTTAAGAATATAAACTTAAGAATATTGATGAAGCGAGTCCTAAAATCTCTTTTCATATCTCAAAGCAAATATCCTCACCGATGACACTGAATTTCAATCGAGAAACAGAGTTTAATCATTTTCCAAAGGTTTTCGAAAATGAAGACAGTTTCAGCGAGAGATGGAAATTTATACAAAATGTATTCAAAAGACAGTCGAAATATGTCAGGAACAAAAGTTAGAAGCAAGGCTCCACAATCAATGCAATTTATTAATCTTTTATATTGGTTGTAAAGGTTTGTCCCTAACACTTTTACCTGTTGTATGTTAACCCATACAAAAAAAAAAGAAAAAACAAAAAAAGCTAGTACTGAGTATTGATTGGCTAGATAAAAAGTATAATCATAATTAATAGATATTGGTGTTTCTTATAATTTCACTCAGAAAAAAATTCGATTGATTGCTAAGCTACCGTAAAAAAAATTACGACTGAGACAAACCATAAGTGAGATATAGACCCCATTTCGAAAGTCCTTTGACAAATTTCTAGTGGTTGCGATTTTTTGATCAATGACGTTATCCTTTTTCAAATAAGAGAAAAGGTGGTGTTTGTAATAAATGCCGACATATCCGTATAGTAATAAAATAAACGGTTGTTTCCTTTTAGCTTCAAATAGTAGCTCCCAGGAGCCAGAATCAATGCGAATTGACGCGTAGACAGTCTCTCCTACGGGCTACTATTTGGAGCTAAAAGGATATATCCAACGAAACGAAAACAAACCAAGGTGGAAGACTGATATTATGATTCGGCTTCAAGTAGGGCAATAATAATACACTTTTGCTTTTACAATGATAATCACACATAGGTAAATAAAAGAAGAATGTTTAGCGTATGAAATCGATTTTCTATTGGTTGGGTAAAAGTCGGATGATGTCCAATTGTCCAAAAGCGTATATGTGCTAAACTGCTTATAAGACAGCATGTGGAACGATGGATTTGATTGTTGTATGATGAATGTATACCCGTGTCTCATTTTTACTATAAGATTGACATATATTTTGTGTTTAATTCCGTATTAAGAACAATAAATTTGAATGGGACTAAACTAGACGAAAAGGAATAACATAAAAGTTTTAAGACAATTCAAGTTTCACGTGTGAAAAGCTGATGTAGAAAGCTAAAAGTATTTGTGTATTTCACACACACTGATGTTCAGGAGGATGTTTCATAAAAATTCTTAGATACTCGACGTAAATAAGTTTAGACTTAAGTGTATAAAATTAACACGTAAGTGTACAAACCGAAGACATAGCCAAGTCAAGCACTTAAGAATGTTTATGAACCACCCTCCAGGAATCTGTACGATGTATGACTAGATGAGATCATTCAGTAAGATCAAGAAGTAAATAAGACGGCTTGTTTTCAGTGTAGGTGTGCACTGTTACTCTTAAACCCAGTACAATTAAACTGAAAAATTGAGAAAAATTTTCCACGGTGATCTGAGAATTTAATGTTTAAGAAATAAGACAAAAAAGATTTTTTTTGAACAAAAGAAACGTACAAGTATCAGAACAGATTTTGCACTAAACAAAACACCATATTTACTATTCAATTTTTATTTATTAAAAAAAAAATTCTGTTTACGAACAAATCAAACACGTTTGTTTACATTAAGGAGAAAGGAAAACATTTTTTACTTTATTTTTGATAGCACGGCGAAACAAAAAACTAAAAATTTCTCGTTCTCTCTCAAAAATAGCTATAAAATGGTTGACGCTGATTTCTATAGTAAATGTCAGTTCTGGGTTAAATTTCCGGCAATTCTATCAGTTTTTTCAAATTATAAGGGAAAAGCTAAAATGTTGATTGACACGTTTGAGCAAGGCAAAATACTTAATGGAAAGGCACAAAAAAAATAACTCCACTGGAATTAGTGAAAAAGTACAAAATGGTTAATTAATTTGATTACCTGACAATACTGCATGATCTAGATATAAATCATCCAGGCGAAGAGTCATACCAACAGCAAAAATAATACTGCCGTAAGCTACTACGGAAAAAGTATCACGATTTCTACGATTAGAATGTGACAGCATGACGAATAAAATGTAGCAGTGATTGATTGTCACTGTAAAAGTATGATATGAAAATTTTTCCATTTTCACACATTTTTGATGTAGATGAGTGATTGATATTTTTTATTTGAGCGTGTTAAAAAGCTAGATTCCGTCAGATCATGCTCGTACATCTCAATGAACGCGAAGATGAGTCAATATGAACTTTTCTTAAGAGGACGAGGAAGGCAGTGCAGCTTGGACTACTATTTATTATAATTCGTCTTTTCTATTTATTTAAACAATAGCATTTTATTTAAATCCGAACTTGTATTCTGTCAATTCTTTTAGTGCAAACTTCATGTAACAGAATTTTTTTGGTTACACGCTCTAAATAATAAATAATTTACTGTCAGAGACAAAGTTATGTTTAAAGAGAAAGATATTTCTATTATTCAAACGGATTCATTCATTCTGGAAAAATTTATTGATTACTCATGTGCTTGTTTGATGATCTCCATTTGACTTTGAATATGAGATCAAGCGTTTTATATAGATTGTGTTATGAATTATTTTCTACGTGGTGGTAGTCGAATTATCATTTCGACATCTACAAATGTCTATACAAATTTAGCATTAGAGCGTTTTCTTGCAGAAAATATTCAACATCAACCAAAATCAAAATTATTAATTTTATGGCGTAATTCACCATCTATTGTAATTGGCCGTTATCAAAATCCCTATGTTGAATCTAATCTCAATTATTTATTTGAAAATAATATTCTTCTTTCTCGACGTTATTCTGGTGGAGGTACGACGTACCATGATGAAGGTACGTTCATATTTATCAATATGTTATTATCTATCTGATATTTTATTATATAGGAAATTTAAATTTGACAATATTAACAACAAGAGATAATTATAATCGACGAAAAAATTTGGAATGGCTTGTTAGTACAATTAATGATTCTTATGTAAATAAATTTTCTTTACATATAACAAAACGAGATGATATTATTTTAGAAGATTCGATTAATAAACAACAATATAAAATAACGGGAAGTGCTTCGCGTTTAACTCGTACATATGCCTATCATCATTTTACACTTTTGATTAATACAAATCTTAATCATTTACGACAATCGTTAAAATCAAATGATCGATTTTCTATCAAATCAAATGCCACTGAAAGTATTCGATCATCAGTAACATGTTTGAGTAATTATGAGTCAACAATTCAATATGAAACATTGATCGATATTTTGGCTAAATCATTTTGGAAACAAAATCAACAAACTAAATGGGGAAGCGATTATTTATATGATTATATTGATCCGCAATTATTTCAGAATCAATTGAAACAGTTTATTGACGAATTAAAATCAGACTACTTTCTTTATGAAGTAACACCACCATTTACCTATACGATTCTAGCTCACAATAACAGAACGATTGAATTTTCAATTAAAAATGGTATAATTGAGGATATTAAAAATTCAAATAAAGATGAATATGAAAAATTTTATCATAAACAATTTTACTTGATGTATAATGACATTAAACAATTGTAGGATATATTAATCAGAGAAAACAAAGTAGTAGAAATACTCAATGAGTGTTTTTCCAATATATACCATCCAGAGCCCGAAATGAATCAGGAAAACATGATTCAAGTCGATTTGGGATAACATTTTTGGATCCTAAATCGGTTCGATTCGTTTCGGACTCTGATACTATGCAGTTAAGTAATGGTCAAAGCGACATATCCCCTGGGTCTTAAGGATTTTTGATCTTGCTCTATCTGATGGTGCCATTAGATATGGTTGATTCTGACTTAACAGCGGACTTCTTGAAAACCAAGTTTCAGGACTTTCGGAAATATTGAAATTACAAATATTCGCCGTTTAAACAGGCTGAAAGTCGAGGTAGAAGATCTTCTACGATGGCTAAATACAAAGTCCTCAAATTTTATTATTTTATTATTTCATAGTAGATAGCACGCACCTAAAACGTATATGGTTGTGCATTTCAGACCTAGACCTGAAGTAGTTTTCCACAGGTATTTAAAAAAGCCATCAATCCAAAAAATAGAAGGCAATGTGAATATTTAGATTTAACACTTACAAGAGATAGTCCTATCACTTTACTGTAAAGTAACGCAGATCCGAGGCTTATAACTTATAGAGGGACTCGGTGGTACTCATTTTTCGGAGAGCGACGACGAAACAGACATGATCGAGATGATCAGAAGGGTCAATAAGCTATGTTTCTAGTTTGTAGGTTTTCAAGAAGTCCGCTGTTAAGTCAGAATCAACCATATCCAATGGCACCATCAGATAGGGCAAGGTCGAAAATCCTTAAGACCCAGAGGGTATATTGTGGGTGTGTTTTGTCTAGGTGCTAGATGCTCATTAGAAAGATGCTCATTAGAAGCTAATGTCAATAACTTTAATCTTTATAAAACAGTTTTTTTCCAAAGCTTTTTTTGTGTCAGTTATTAGTCAACTGTTTTTAATGTATTTATTTCTATTATTATTTTCTATAAATTACGCTGATGATTGTTCGTCGCATCTAGAGGGTGCATACATAATTGAGAAAACGAAATGACTATAGTTTGAAACAGTGCTGGGCGAGTCGACTCGAGTCGCATTTTTTTAATGACTCTGACTTGACTCGGACTCGAAAATTGGAAGACGTTGACTCGGCTGTTTGACTCGAGTCATTCATTCGAAAAAAATGCTATTCATTAACTGCTTCATATCACCGACAAAAAATTAAAGTTCATTTAGAGTTAAAGCAAAGTGCTTTTTCATATTCAGCACACTTGATAACCTGGAAAATTTTCTATTCTTAGCGAGGAGTACCGACAAAAAGTTAAGAAAAATTTTTAAAATTGTTTAATTTTACCATGGGGATTTTTCTGCGTCAATTTGTTTGAAAATTTTTCTTAACTTTTTGACGGTACCCCTCGCTAAAAATAGAAAATTTTCCAGGTTATCAAGTGTGCTGAATACGAAAAAGCACTTTTCTTTAACTCTAAACAAACTTTAATTTTTTTTATCGGTCATATGTGCATACATTTCTTCTTGTATAAATTTGGGTTATTTCTGAATACTCTTTCTTATTTTATTTTATTGTTACGTTTCAACATCAAAGACACTTTCGTCAGACAAAAGTAGAATAAATGTGAAGAACATATAATTAATTAGAGTATATATATATGTAAAATTAAGAAATAGATAACGAATATCGAAAAGTTGTAGTTAACGTTCTCTATAAAAATAAATAGTACTCGGAAAAAAATAGAAAAATAATATTGACTCGACTCGACTCGAAAAATAGCTTGACTCGCCCAGCACTGATTTGAAATATTCATCTCTCTTAACACTCATTTTATCAAATGACAGGTTTTAACTATAATGATCATAGATCTTACCATAGTTGTACGACCAATATAACGTCGAATTTCTTTGATTTTTAGCTATTTATTTCAATTTGAAAATAGAAAACAAATAAAGTTTCTTTTTCTAGAGAAAAAGCAGTGTCATTTTATGTTTGTGATCATACCATCGTGAAACTCAAGTGATTACAGTGAAAAAAATGTGTTTAACTACAGAGTATTACTTTTCATTCCCTTACATTTAGTTTTACTAAATTTGTAAAAATGAAAAGTGATAACTGTAAATGTATATACTAGGTATTGAGACAAAAACGATTAGTGAGTATAGTGAATGGTTTTAGGAATATATATCAATAACATATTTATTTATTAAACAGTACACTCTATATTATTTTGCACACTGAGCATTCCAGAAGTGAGTGACTTTAACTGATTTCTTTTTTGTTTTTTGCTATGATATAGATACATAAAATGTGATTTATATATGTGAATGCACTGTTTGACCTAAAATATCGGAACGTGTTGTTGTAGATATCAAAGGATATTTGTCTGATACATGGCCTCCAATTTCTGATAATTGTTTTTTTTGCAGTGTAGATGATTTTTTCATTCCATCTAGACTTTTTTCTGTGAAATAGTGTTGATTCCAGTTTTGAATAAGTTCATTACTGTAATTATTTGATGGTTCTAAGACAATTTCAGCTATTTTATTTGATAATAGATAATTACTAATTAATGGTGTTGGTTTATTTTGTTGTTGAATAATTCGTCCACGATTCGTTGGAAAAAATGGAAGAGCATAATCGACTCGATTTGGTGAACGAACCGATACTACTTGAGATATTGTTGTATTTGTTGGATTATTGTAGTGTTGTTGTCTTGGTGGTTGAGGACGAGGAGGAACAGGACGTTTAATAGGCGGTGGTTGAGTTAGTGATGAGAGTGGGTAATCTCTTCCATCATGTTTTATTGGAACTGGTACTTTTTGTATTATACGAGGCATTTTTATTGATGTATCGACCATCGTCGTTTCTGAATTATTTTTTTGTGATTGCACAACATAATAATTGGTTTTTCTATTTTGTAAAATTGTGGGTTGTTTTTCTACATCGGGTAATGTTTGAGTAAATAATGAATCCTGTTGCATAATATATTCCGAATACTCACCATAAAGTGGTCCTTCTTCATGAAAATGTGGTTTTGTAATATTTTTTGGATTGGCTGAAAGTAAACGAACAGATTCTTCTGGTACAGATTCTAGTTGTAATGCGAATCGAACATGTTTTCGAGATCGACGTTTAATTGATGGTGATTTTGGTAGTACATGAGTATAAATTTCTGGATATTTCGTATTATCATAATTAATAGTAGGAAGGATGCTAGTTGATTGATTTACTGAATTTTTACGCACTGATTGACGAGGTCTTCTAGGCAATTGAATAACTCCTTTATAAAATATGAAAATATAAAAATTATATTCAAGAACATAAATAAAATTAGCAGTTAATCAGCAAACGGGAAAAAAATTCTGTACGCCTGGAAAAAAATAGTTGCACACAGTTTTTTTAAGATACTTTCCTTATGAAGATATACTTTTAGAAAAATAATCCCATATTCTAATAGCGCTTGAAATTTTCTATTAGTCTCTGCTTTTACAGCCTGGATTCGAAATTATTTGCTAGCAAAAGTTTTGAATACTATTAAGGGCCCCCCCTCCTCAGAAATTATCTCCGACACCGTGCATCCGATCTTGACGAAACTTTCCATAAATGTTCGGCACAATGAGTTACGGGAATGAAAAAATTTTTTTGTCTCTAAGTCTTACGGTTTAGGAGTTTTCTAGAGATCAAGGTCCAAAAAGGACCCTGAACGGCGTCCCAAGATTTTTTAATATACTTCAAGCTGGAGAGTTCGAGTTTGTATTATTTTAAACTAGATACCTAACTACATCGACTGACCGGCGCCGATTTTTTAATTAAGTCTTTATTGATTTTCCAGGCAACCAACAACCTCCAAAACCCGAAAAAGCCTTCCGGATTTTCTAAAAATCCTCCGTTCGACAAAAAAACTAACACCTAATTCAAAAATCGACGCCGGTCAGTCGATGTAGTTTCTTTTCCTCTTTAAACAAAAAAAGAATGAACTCTCTACGACAAACCCCTAT
>CAJNOQ010000360.1:0-53587 GCA_905250885.1 Didymodactylos carnosus | reverse complement strand
TTTAGGGGTTAGATGCTAGTAAACTGTGCCATTATTGTACTATTTCTATAAACGTACGATGATATCCGTAGTGCTAACATATGGAGATGTTAATGCTTTCTTATGAAGCTGTGGTTTTGATGACATTGTATTTGACTAATAACTCCAAAATATTCCAGAAATAATGATAGTGTACCGGTCACGACTAATTATTTTACTAGCTAAGGAAAAAATAAACAAATGAAGTTCATATAACAACGACTTTGAATCATAGCAGAATCTTTGGTTTTAAAGCACAGTGGTTTTACGTACAACTTTTGATAAGCTATTATCGATCTGAAAAACACGTGGTATACTTGCAACGTTAATGTTTGCAGTCTATACAAAGTTACGAAAAATAACGTTTTTTGATCCGCAGAAGACTCGGATTGTTAACTCCATCACGAATGCAGTGTTTAGTACATGAAAGAAATAGTCGAATGTGTGGAAAAATAAAAAGAGCACGCAGCCCTATTTCAAGGCCAAAATCTTTGATGCAGAACATTATGTCAACCCAATATATTGTTAGGGTTATACGGCAGCAATAAGGACAGCATAAAGTAAGGTACGGTTTGACTGCATAGCCTGGTTGTGACCAAAGCGGTGCTTTCTTAATATTTTGTCGCAATTTTGGTATTTCTCAGCAGAAATTTGGTAAAAAAAATTGTCATTGACACCGTAGCAGATCAAACATCTTTTGATTCACTGGTGTAAAATCATTTTAAAAAATGTCCAGCGATTTCTGTGACAGATTCAGAATGAGGAAAGTGCTATTCGAATATCTCTTTTCTACCTACTCGAAGTTAAAGACACACTTCAATGGTAGGCATAGAGTAACAAGAGGCATTCGATTCAAACGCACGCAGTTTTAATCGACACGCTGGTAATTAAAGTTTATATACGACCAAACGTGTAAAATGTAGATTCATATCTTTTTATCGAATCTTTGCTCTCTCGACTTATTATCATTTAAACGAATGACACTTTTCAGCGGGTGAAAAAAGGGGTTTCTGACGTGAGTATATACTTCTGTAGCAGAGATGCACAAGGAATTCGCTTTTCAGAAACTGTCTGGTTATGCTCCATCACTCTGGAAACTCTACTCACTGAAACATTATTTCCTCAATTAAATGTAATTCGATCAAATTAGTTTTCGGTTTATTCGACAGAGACTAATTAATATGAAAGTTTCAAATTTTTCTCGAAATTGATTTATAAATAGAGTAGAAATTAAACATAAATTTTACCACAAGTAAGAGAAAAAGCGATATTCGAGTGAGCCCCTTCGTATTCTGTACGTGACTCAAAACTTCTCAACATTTTTACAAGATTTTTCCATTAGTGAGATTTCATCTATCATCATACTCAATAGCAAGTTTTACAAAGCCATTAACAAATAGCAACACTTAAAAAAAGCGTCTGTCCTTTTTTCCCTATCAACTATGGTTGTTGAATTATATACAGCAAATATAAGAACATAAAAAGTGAGTGTGTCGATGCATATATACAAAAAGAAACGAGACATTTATTATCAGAAAAGCTTGGTTCTCAATGTTTTTTTTTGACTCATTATCTTACAGTAAAAAAGAAAAGAAAATTTTCATGTTATTTTTGCTTATTCTGTACAAATGGTTTATTAATGCTGTGGATTTGTATAATTCTGACAAACTGAGTATCATAAGAACGGAGACAAAGATTTACTATTCAGGATGGTGTAGCGTGTAAGAGGTAGAGTGAATATATCCACTACAAGAGACTTCGACTGCAAAATGGGCGCTATTTTTGCGATACTTGTCTCTAATGAAAAAAGATTTGCTATTTAAGTTTTGAATTCGACAGGTCGAAGATAAATTTTGTATATCCATGATGCGTATCGTCTGCAATAACCTTCTGACAGCTTATTTATCACATCCTCAATTCGATTGGTGTGCTCAATAGCAGATGTACTCGAATGTTTTGAACCCGCAATCATAAATAGCAAAGAGTTCAAATATCTGGACAGATGCAACTTTCAAGAAATGTCTTATACATCTAGATATGTGTGACAGCAAAAGAATTTTAGACTGAAAAATTTTTTGTGCGCGATCTTGCACGAATTTGAAAGTTTGCCCGTTTTTCAAGGCACTTTACAAGAAATAACCATATCTTAGAAGATTTTCTTAAATATTGCAGTTTTTTTCAACGGTTATCAAAACCGAACAGCTTTTCTCGTTCTGTTCAATACCGAAGGGGGAAACAGTCGTGGTTTTGCATATAATTATACTACAGAAACAACTCATCACTATTGAGAAATTTTCTACTAACGGGTAAAAACAACAACTTAATAATCTTTAGCTTTTGGAATCCGACGAGGTTCAAGCCTACTGAGTTTTGTGTCTCTGTCGCTTGCGTTAACAATACGTTTACTGTGGAAGTTTAAATCTCTTCAACTATTTTAAAAAATTGCGTACGTATTCCTATAGTAAACCTCTTGGTTTTTTATACCACATTAAGAATAAAAAATGAGAAAAAATCTTTGTTTTGACAACCATTTTGTATGCATGAACCTTACATGTAAACCTTACATGAAACATTTCTGCAACAGCTGTGAAGTCAAAAACGACGTAACTCGACGAGTTCTTTAAAACTAGACCGGTTTTAAGTGAAGCGAAAACAGTTTTATAAAATATGGGATTTCAGACGGACTTACTCAGACCCAAGTATTATGGAATATCTCAAAGTAATTTGTTGTTTCTCAGAAAATGCTTCTTATGATGTTTGTTCGTAGTAGATTCTCGTTAAGCAAAGGATTAAAAAGATACAAATGTCTAAATAACACCCAATAGGTATGTAAACAGACATAACTGCATGATCTTATCGAACACCTATAGACAACGATCACTCTTTGCAAATGTTAAACATATGAAATTTGCACATCACGATAAAGGTAAAGGTAGAATGCAATGCAGGCAATTTTTCACTTTAGAATACGGCCAAAAACCTTAAATGGTTAAAAAATCATGAAATTACAAATTATACTATAAAATGCTGAAAGCAATAAAAAGAGCTCAATTCGTTCGTTCTTCATCACGTGGAAATACTCAATACATTTTAAAAAAATATTGTATAATGAGTATCAAAATTTATTTCCTAAAGATAATAGAAACAAATGTGAAAAACATAAAACAAATGAAAATTTTGCTAGAAAAACAACGGGTATATCTTCAGCTGGTTTCATGATAAATACAATAACTTTGTTTAGGAAAATAACAACAACAAATTTTATGCGAACACAGCAAAAAAAAAAGAGTACATCACTGTACCTGACTGGTGATCATTTTATAAATTAAACAGTATCATTTTGATGATGACTGAGGTGAAAAATAGTCACGACAACGTTCATAAAATGCCTAAAACAGATAGCTTTGGTAAATGAAATGAACGAGACAGAAATTTTATACCTTTTCTGTATTGTCACTAATAACTTTTTCGATGTTCTTTTCACTTTGAATTTGTCGACGTTGATATACAAGATGCTTACGTTTGACTTCACTTAAATCCTTTTGATTCATTAAATCATTTGTATGATTGAGACACGCTTCTATAAGATCGTGACGATACGTAGAACGAGTTGTTATCTAAAAATAGAAGGATAATCTGTGTCGATTGAAGATAAACAGCGATCATAAACTAACTTCATCAAATAGGTCGCGACATGTTTGAGTTGGATTTGATCCCTTTGAATGAAATGTGGTTGTTAAAACAGTTGTGTTTAATGTGTTAAATATTTGATCATCCAGTCGACGAAACTCTTTCAAATGATTCTATGAAATATAAGATACAATAAAAAGAAACAAATTTTAAGAATAAGCAAATCAGGAATTGTGCCAACTCTCAAAAATCAGACATTAAAAAGAAATGATTCTTGACTTTACGTCTTCTGTAATAATATAAATTAGACGTTGAAAAAGTATAAGAAAACACTAAAGTGCACGTAAACTTCAAACAAATTAGAAAACCACGTACTTGAAATTGTAAATAATCGTCACATACTCGAAGATCAGGCAAGTTCTTCATCATTATAAACGACGAGAGGTAGCGGTCATTGTCATCTTAAACCAGTGAGAAGTAAATATTGATTTACAAAAAGAGACATATTAATAGATACGAGAGGTATGTGGTGTTTTTAATAAAATTTTAATCATACTGGAATCCACAGACTATCACCGCATTTTTCACGTTCTTGAGATATTCCAACATTTCATAATCTGAGGTTGAAAGACGCGTTTTGACGTGACGAGTATGTTCATCAACTGAAGACATCTTTTTAAAGTTGATCGATTATCCGATTACGAGGATCCGATCAATCGATTTGATGGTAGAAGGTAAGTTTACCATCTGCAATCTAGCAACGGAAAGTATAATAAGAAAGACGAGAAGCGAGTATTCATAGGCATCGTTTTCTTCTAATTTTTTCTAATAATTTGCAGTTATTACACTGTCCCAAAATGTTACGGTAAATGTGTAACAATGTCATTGCTAAAAGTGTTGAGGACAGTGTGCAAGCAAAGTAGTGTCGTTTCAGAATCTTTTATTGGTTCTCTGTTCATCCAGTCTAATATCTTGAATGATCTATGCTATACTCTTAGCTGATCATCCAATATTCGAAAATTAATACGCTTAATTGTAACAGATGAGCATAAAAGAAATTTTTAAAATGAAGTGAAAACTTTTAAGGCAGTAGCGATGTTTACTTTTCGTAATTTACACTCTTCGGTGTAGCGCTACACTACTTTGTAGGTAATTAGCCAAAACTCTACCAATCAAAGAGAAAACATAACTTCAGATTTAACAAAAAAACAACAAAAAATATTGTGCATAAATAGCACTTCAACTGCTACAGTAAATATATAATAATTGTAGTATTTTATCAATGAGTTTATTGTCCACGTTGGTTTTGTCTATAATATGGTTTAACCTCTGAAGCATCATTATTTCGCTCTAGTTTCGAATAAAAAAATGTGTCCCTAGAAAAAATTCCAGTGCGGCACTGATTTTTACTAGTGCCCCACTGGAATTTATTTAATCAACTTAGTTAGTTTTTTATTATAGTTGTTTATGCTGAGTTTTGTATTACTGATCAGGGGGGCGTATCACAAAAAAACTTAAGTTACGGGAAATGTAGTCTTAAAGTTAAGACCGAAAACTTAAGTCGGACTTGAGTCATTGACACATTTTTTGAATAGATTAGGCATTTAACGATACGATTCGACGAAAACGACATTCTGAGGATTAGAGAATAAATATTTCGTTATTTTGGGGGTTTTTATCCGAAGTTTGTCACTGTTGTCAACGACTTTTAAAAAGTAAACAAATCGCCAACTTAAGTCGGTGACTTAAGTTTTTTCGTGATACGACCCCCAGTACCACATTGACATGCCAAAACCATGCGGCATTGCCTCGGCACTTCTCTTATGAGAAGGAAAAGATGAAGTCGGAATAAAGACATTCGAAATATTAGAAGTAGACTGCAGTGTTAGTCGTTGACAACAGTGACAAAACAAAATGGTGATGGAAAACAAAACTTCGGCACTGGTGCGCACCGGTGCGAGATTTTTATATTGTTTCTGGCACTGGTGCGCACCTATGATCGGACCTGAAAAGAAACGGATCTACATAGAAATGCCATGAGCTGAAAACTACATAAATTTTGAAAAAGAAACTGATACAGTTTTCGGGGAAAGTTCAGCCAAACATCGATTTGTGACTTGTCTCAAAGCCTTCATCGGCTATACAAACTTTCTTTCGAAAAGATAAAGTTCCAAAGGATCTCCGGTCAGATATAGTCCATCTGGCCAAATGTAGTAATTGTGAAGATAGTTATGTGGAAAAAACAGACCGCCAGGATTTTCCTAGACTCCAGAAACATGGTGCTCCTAAAGACTTGTTTCAACAGGATGGTCTCAGTATACTCTCTAATGAAAAATCTGATGAAAATATGGAAAAGATATTCTGCAGTGAAGGGATGGAATTGGTCCTATAACAAAGAAACATCGAGCAGTTATAACACCGTACTCCAAGACGATCATCTAGAATACGAGATCAGCAGTCGCTGTTAACTTCTCAAATACAATTGTCTCAACAACTTACTAATCACGCTTCTAACAAAATGTATAATTTACATGATAGATCAGATGATGAACTAAGAAAACTTAAATCCTCACTAGCACAACACGAGAAGGATAAAGATAAAGTTAACACATCGTTGTTTTCTTATAGATCGCGGAAAGAAAGGAATATAACAGAAAATGACTACAAACTTTGACAGTGTTCAGTTCAAAATCAAGTGAGGCTGAGCCTCAATTAGTGGAAACCAGGTGAGGCTCGAGCCTCACGGATCTCAATGGCTCCGCCGCCACTGTTCTCAGTAGTAAATGTAATGTAATAATCAAATGATATAAAAGAAATCAATACTAACTTTTATCAATATTCTATAGAGATGTGAGAAAACTGTTCTCAAAGAGGATATGTGGGATATATAACACGCTGTTATGATGGCGAGTGAAAATTTCAGGCCTTCATATGTTAAAAGTTCTTGGGTACTTCATATAATAGGATACTGAATCATCAAAATTCCATAGGGAACACAAGATCACTATGGTATATGTCAGAATTTATTGGAACATATAGTAAGACGAAATGCGGCTTGTCCATACGTAACGCTGTTACGTTTTTAACACACTTTTTCTCAATTATCTCGGAAAGTTTGAGAGCTAGAAAGTCCGTTCAAACGCCATTCGACGCAGCTCATCATACTCTATGTATGCTGTAAAAACGAAGTTTTTTGGTTGAAGTTAAAACTAGATCGTAAAATGACACAAAAATTGATTAAGTTATTGTTCAACAGCAAACCTTCGGTCAACGGTGATTTTTATGGAAATAACAGACCAAGGTCTTTTATTTGGTTTTCATGTTGCATACTTGCCAGTGATCTTCTATTCTGGAAGGTGGTTTACATTCTTTTATTGATTCAATACTTGTTCCGGTATCATCAACAGAGATGGGCGAGTCCGAATCATGACTCGGACTCGAGTTACATTTTCCATGACTCAGACTCGAACTCGGACTCGAGGTGAAAGACTCGATAAACTTGATAAACTGACTCGAGTCACTTTCGAGTCAGTCATGTACAACTTGGAGTTGCTATTATGGTGTTTATTATATTTTTTATATACCAGAAGAGGGAGAGATTTGAGAATATTCTAAGTAGAACATTGCATCACATGAGAGGATTGATTCTATTCGAGCCACGATTGATGTGTTGGTACCGAAATTAATTTTCTGATGCATCGACAAAAATAATTGCATTCTCTTGTCTATAAAACAAGCTATTGAAGAAGTTTGTTTCACCCTTAGAATTAATATAAAACATGATCTTTTAGGCAAATCCAATTGAAATTGATGATTATTTGTTCCTGTTTTTACCTTATGAAGTGGAAAAAAGAGTTTATCTCATTTTGTGAAGAATGAGATCAATCGCACAATTTTCTATGCGTTTAAAAAACATCTAGAACAACCAGTCTTGGAAATAGAAACGGTCAGTTCGCATAAGACTTGAAACCAGCCTATCAACTTTTATCCTTCTGATGTATCCAAAACTCAGAAAAATCATCTTATTCGATGATTTCGACCCTTCTGAGCACTTTCGATTGAACATATCCAACGAAATCTACTCGAAAACAAACAAATCCCATAGCATTATCAGTATGACTGTAAAAATCGAATTTCTTCGTAACTATCCGGCATTTAACTAGTGAAATACATCATTCGATGCATCTTGAAAAGCTCTACAATATTTGTTAATAGGAAACTTAACGAAGCCCGACAGCGATATATTACGGAATATTACGGTAAGTTTTATGTTCTGATGGAGATTCTGGATATTTAAGTTAGATTTTTCTTTGCTAGAAATAGGACAACTTTTCTATAAATCCTAGTGACTCTTTTCAAGAAAACTACATGATTACGCATTATATCGACAAAAAAATAACGCTTGCAAAAACGAAAAGAAATAATTGGGAAAGTTTTATTTTTTGACGAGCGAATTTAGTCATAATCACCTCATGATCTCAAACTATAAACTTATTTTTTGACTTTTTTTATCTTAGTCGGACAATCAGAGTACAAATCACGCACACATCTATATTTAAATGTCTCCTAGTTTAATCAGTAACATCCTGTCTATCTCATTTCCACTTACAGTCTAATCTTACAAATTAAACAATTGATTTTCTCTGGAAAAGAAACATTGTAATGTATAGGATGATCATAGGTCATTTTTCTGATCTATTTATTTTGTTTTAATTCATAGTAAGTTACGAAATCATTAAAAAGATATATTTTAAGAAAAAAATTTTTTCTTTTTGAATGATGTATTGTACAGAAACCTTGATAGCGATTATTTTGTAGTTTGCCGAAATATATAAAGACAAAAAGAAATTAATTTGTTTTTTTTCTATAACAATAAATATCCATGAAACAATAATAACAATAGAAATTTATTAATTATTGATAAATGAGAAACTGATTGATTGAAAGAAAAAAAAACTTGTCGAAATGAGTGTACTTGTTTGTTTTGAGTCAGAGAAATCGATAAACACACAGTGAAACCAATAAGATCTTTCTCATTTTAAGTGTGGATAATTTGATTGTATAATCATTTTTTTTCTCTTTTGTAAATCAAGGATTAATTTTCTTATTCATTGTTGAAACAAGTTGTGTGTATCATTATGGAAACGGAAGAACCAAATCAAGACAAACTAACGATTTCCTTGTTTATTCGTCATTTGTCACCAGAAATATAGCTATACAATACAGGTATGTGTCCAATATTCAAAACACGGAAATGGATCAATGCCCTAAGCAAGCAGAAGAACTTTGACAGAGAAAATATAGTGTACAGAAGATCAAAAAATTATTCGTCCACCCCTGCACTATCTATCATTTTGTTTGCCATTTGTAAACCATACATGCTTGAGATTCGGAATTTCCACCATCGTGTAGAGCATCCATTTTGTTTTGGTTTCAAAAGAAAATAATTAAAAAGATATCGTTTGTGTTTTCTATATGAAAGGAGAACTGGATGAATTCCATTAAAAACTTTCATTAAAGTGTTTTTTTCTGGTACTTTCATTAAAAAATGTTTAGTAGGAGTTTCATTAAAATTTTTTGATGACACAAGAATTTTATCTAATATATATACATCGCTTAGAAAAAAGATATCTGTTTCACTTGGTATATTTATAGCTTAGTAGCTTACAGACATTTTTTTCCCGCTTAAATACACCTATTTCCGGGTCTTAAACATATATTCTGTTCATCGAACTTTCATTAAAATGTCTCCTGCAAAGTGACTGTGACCTAGATGTTCATAAAAAAATCCTGAGATCATAGAAAAAAAACTTTAAAAATACCTAGCCGAGAAGAAATTCGAGAAGAAATTCGAGAAGAAATTAATCGTGTCGATCAAAAAGCTTAGAAATATATGCTTTGGATAGTATTTTAATACATCTGGACTTATTATAGATCGAAAATAGCCGAAACATCCGCGGCCTTTTCCCTAGTCTTTCTTAGAAAACACTAGTCCATGCGGACAATTCAAAATAACCTCATTAATGGATAGATGACATCGAAGAGACAAAAAGAGAATTCGTTTCTGTCTGACCATATGGTACATGTAAAAGCTCAGACGTAAGTGTGAGTTGTAACAGAAAAAATAAGCATTTTGTTCAAATTTTCTGCCGAACATGACCGTACAGAACATATCTGTACAGAACTTACATTTTTTACTCAGATAGAACAAAAGCTAGGCTAATAAATCATTAGCGTGAAATGGGCACTACATTAAAAAATTCTCGACGAACCAAAGAAAAAGGGTATTAAAACCTGTGTGCCTGCTTTGTGCCAATCCTGTCTCATCTACATCTGACTGAATTAATAAACTCAATTTTGCAAATGGTTGAACAGGTTCGGCAGGAATTTTTTTATTTAGCGCCTAGTTCGCGCTAATGATTTGTTAGCCTAACTTTTGTTCTACTCGTTATGACCAGACAGAAACAAATTCTCTTTTTGTCTCTTCGGTGTCATCTATCCATTAATGAGGTTATTTTGGATTGTCCGCACGGACTAGTGTTTTCTAAGTAAGACTAGGGAAAAGGCCGCGGGTATTTATCTATTTTCGATCTATAATAAGTCCAAATGTATTAAAATACTATACAAAACATATGTTTCCAAGCTTTTTGAACGCCACGATTAATTTCTTCTCGATTAATTTCGGCTAGGTAATTTGAAAGTTTATTTTCTTTGATCTCAATAACCTGGAGGGCGAATCGTATCCTCTCATGTAGAAAACAAAAAACGACATCTTTTTAATTATTCTCTTTTAAAAACAAAAATAGAATGGAATTGAATGCTAGGAATAGCTGCATATAGACAAGATACGGTTCTCTACACGATGGTGAAAATTCCGAGTCTCAATGTATGATTTACAAATGGCAAACAAAATGATAGGGATAGTGTAGAGGTGGACGAATAATTTTTTGATCCAAGGTCTATTTGAGAAATATGTTTCTAAGTCGTTTTTCTATATAAAAAGAAACTGATAGTAAACTAGAGCATCGAGCGAGAGATTATAAAACAAGCGATAACTTCGTAGAAAAAACTCTTTCTTAGATCGACACATGGAAGTACAAGAATTTTATAATTAGTTTGTTGTTTGAAAGAGATTTATTGTTTCCAAATGAAATGTTTACAGGCTGTTTATTTAAACGTCTCGAGCTATGTTTTCAACTGACTTGTTATTTTTCTCGCTGTAATGTAGAGAGTTTCGAAAAACATTGTAAAAGAAGCTTTAGTCAAAGTGGTAAATTTATAACATATATATGTTTTTTCTCGCAGGCCAACCAATTGAGGAAGATATCGGGGTTAGAGTAAAATATCAACTAGAAAATAGTCTAAAGACAAAAAGTATGATTCCCTGATACATAATGTTTCGTCCTGAATTTATGTCTTGTCACATATGTAGGGATTTTGCTGATAAGAAGTTGAAAGTGTTAGTTAATAGAATAGAAAAATATCAGTTTTTACATATACCACATTTTCAGATAAATTGTAGTGACATGGGCAATAGTATCATATCCAAGAAATCTATGTTAAAAATGGATGATAGTATAATCACATTATACCATTTACATAATTTCAAGGCGGAGATCTATCAAAGAGGAACGGAAAGAGAAAATTAAGATGAAGGTTTGAATAAATTGCCCATTGAAGAGGATTTTGACTTTTTATTTCATTACATCAAAGCAAAATAGTGATAATTATTTGATTAGTAATGCGGTGTTTCTAAAAAAGAAGCGAAGGTAGATTATTATGTTTCTATCCATAATAATCCAGGTAAGTGAATACTCTACTTTGTCTGTAATTCGACTTAGGTAATAATCTTATGTAGCATTTTATTAAAAAGAAAAAGAAAAGAATTTCTCAATAATACAGATCGTAATTTTTATAAGGCTTTTGAAATCAACGGAGGAACTAAGGTAAGACGTTGAATCTTCTTGTTTAGCTTTCGAACTTTAACAATTGTCTAGTCTCTGTTAAACATGATTTTAGATTTTCATAGAGAGTGCATAATATGAGAGAGAATTTTTTAGCTAAAGCTTTTTGAGTAACAGAGAATCGATTCTAATTTCAAATTTTTTCACTACTGATACGATTTGATGGAAAATACTTACAGTGTAATTTTAAATATTTAGAGAAAAACAAATCCTTTTTTCATTATAAGACAATATTCATTTTTACCATGATCAAATTTTACGTTATATTTATTATTGCATTTAACATTTGTCTTTTTAATTGTTATACAATTACGCACATGCAGGTGAGATTTGAACTTAAATCTTGTACACAACTATAGGTGTATATTACAAGCGTATTTTATTTCTATTTTAAGATGCCCCTTTGGTCGGATACGGAAGAACAGCCAAGTAGTTCTGACGATATTCTCTCGAAATTGTTTCATCCAGATGATAGAAGGTATGAAACATTATTAGCAGAACCAACGTCAAATGTTTTGAGTTATGATCAACAACTTGTAGAAGAACAACAACGTCCAAGAGAACTACAAAAACGTGGAAGACGTACGTATTTTATAGTTCATCGAAAAGATAGCTCATTAAAATTATATTTTTTGCTCATTTTAGAATGTTTATGGAAAGTATGCAGTTGGGCATTGGATAAACGAGCACTGAAAGTATTATATTAAAAATAATGATTTAATATTAACAAAGCATGGAAATTTTTTTTGTAAAATCTTTTAATTTTAAGTATAATTTTATTCTGTGAAACTCTGAAAGTATCAGTTATATATAATTTTCTATCATTTTTGCTTTTAGGTAGCTACCGTACGTTTTACAAGATAGCGTTTATCTTTTTTCTGAAATAAATTCTAGGATACCATGCACAAAATCTTAATTCTCAATTGGATACCCTGATACGTTGGGGCGAGCTAATATTTTCAATAAAATAAGAACGTTGTGTACCTTTATGAAATATATATGAATAGTTGTACAGAGAATATGAGATATACAAAAACTGATATGCATTTCTGTTTTGGCTATTTTCATTTAAACTGTTTTGATCGATATTTTATCATACCCAAGTCGAATAATCCTATGATAGAATCCTATAGAATGCTTGTAAGAATCTCTCAAAAACTCTATAGAGATCCTGTAACCTCAGAAAGGACCTTATAGGATCGAGGATAAGATTATGAAGGATCCTAACGTAGAAAATGTTAAGAATTTATTGAAATTCAGTAGGGTCATATCATAAGATTCTTCGACCAGTCAATCTTGTTCTTCATTTCATACAATATTTATTTAATTTCGGTGTCCCATTAGAACGGAAACCAGCCCTGATTTTCTGATCACTTTGGCAGACATCTCTGTCAGCTGAGCTTTATTCTCTGACACAACTGTCGAGAACACTGAGAAAAAATGCTCAAAAATGTCAGTCTAATGCATGTTGATTTCTAGAGTTGGAATCCTATGATTTCTTACTGTACGATCCTATGAGGTCCGTACGATTTTCTTTCGTAGGGAACTGATAGAATCATGGTGTATGAATTCCTACTTTTTGTGATAAATATGACAGGAGATGTGAATGAAGTTGTTATTATCATTTACATTTATCCACTTTAAGCTTCGCCACTTAATTCGTTACTGCAATATGCATTGTGGAACAATAATTTGCTGGAATAACCTGACTTATAGGTGTGGGAATGATTATTAATTTCAATATCGATACGATTTAAATATTCTACTACGTTATTTATAAATACTAATGCAATCACTATTTATTATAGAGAGAAATAAATCACCTCGTTAATTGGCATAAACTTCGTGTCTTGTTACATCATATTTTACCTCTGCCTACTTCCTGCTGATAGACTGCAAATATAAATAGACAGTGCTAATGTGAAGAATATTAGGGTGAACATCGATGTGCTTAAATAAGTCAATATAGTTATTATTGTGATGAGATCATCATTCATGTTACGGTAGATAACTGTAAAGGTGCAAGATAAAAAACAATGTTGTGTATATCAAGAATATCAGGGTTAATATGACACTTGGAAACTGTTTGAGATGCATGAAACCATTATTATCATCCAGTACGAAGATTGTCTATCAGCAGGATGTAGGAAGAGGTAAAATATGATGTAACAAGACATGAAGTTTATGCCAATTAACGATTGATGATTTATTTCTCTCTATAATCAGTAGTGGATACATTAATATTTATAAATAAAATGATAGAGTATTTAAATCGTATCGATTGTATGAAATGAAGAACAAGATTGACTGGTCGAAGAATCTTATGATATGACCCTACTGAATTTCAATAAATTCTTAACATTTCAAAAAGAAGAGTTCAAAGAAAGAGTTCAAAACAGCCGTATTAATTACTTTATTCTGGATTCTATCATAGGATTATTCGACTTGGGTATAGTAAAATGTCAATCAAAACAGTTTAAATGAAAATAGCCAAAACAAAAATGCATATCAGTTTTTGTATATCTCATATTCTTTGTACAACTATTTATTTAAAAAAAATGCTTATGAAACTTTCCGCGCATCACAATTTTTTATGCTATTCTACTCTACTCTCAATGTACTTGTTAGAACTTTCATTTAAGTACCATCAATGGTATCCAATACTTTTATAATACTTTAAAATACTTTTAAAATAAAGGATGTTTGTTTGAAATGGACATAAAATTTAGATAATTGTTTTTCACTTTTGTTTTACTTGGCGCTTCAAATTCATGTAAATGTTGACCTGTTTTACTATTCAGTTGTTTTCCATTATTCTGTTCATTTTCAATGTGCGTACGATGGGATAATTTCGAATTGTTTGTACTTGAGGCTGTTGAATTTGGATTATATTTTCTTACTTTTAGTGTATCCTGAACACATTTTAATTTTGATATATATTTATCATCATTGACATGACGAATAAATGCGTGTGTGACACGATCACGTTCTTTCATACGTAAACGATGAATATTTTCTAATAATTTTGTTGTTTTACGATTTTGTCTTTGATATATTTCTAACTGTTCTAATGTTAAACGTGAACGATTTGAATTTCTTAAAATGTCAGAATAATGATCTTGATCATAGTCCGAACGATCAATATAGTCACTCGCAGACATATTCTAACTCAAATTTATAAATTACAAGTGAATTTATTTATATTTTTACAAAAAAAAACGCATCAATTTCCTTTTGCATTGATTTCTTGGTTTTATATTTAATAAAAAATATCTAAAATTCTTTTCATTGTAAGACGTTTTGTGTGTGAGTACATTGGTAATAAAAATAGAAAGAATCAAAAAAGAAAACAATAATGTGTAAAGGACAAAAAATAATAATCGGAACATATAAGTGAAACTTTTTTTTTAAAATTTTTTTATTGATTGAGTATCATGTAGTGTACTGCACGTGTATTTTAATTAGAAGCCTGTCATATACAGTTGCAAAAACTATAGTATATCTGTAAAAGTAAAGTCTGACAATTATTATACTCAAAACAGATTAATTAATTAAAGTCAATGCATTGAAATATCATATCATTGATGTCTAAAGTCTAAAAAATATTTTTCAAGAGGAATTTGATAGAAATTGAGAACATGTACGTCTATTTTATATGTTGTGTGTTTACACAGAGCTGCTCATAATTTTATGGAATTGTACACATTACAACTTTGTCTGTAAAACAAAAAATAATAATAGTTTTATTCACTAACTAAAATAATATGAGTAAGAAATAACTGACAGAAGGATAACGACAAGTCGTCCTAAAGTCGTTACAGATTTTCAATGAACAAAATTCTATGAACATGTAGAACAGTTAAATAAATAAAAGTATTTGAAATAAGAAGACAAGTGACTACTCAAACGTTGTTTAATTTGCTCTTTTAACTTCTTTTAATGAAGTTGTTCTATTCAAAAAGCAGAGTGGGGATTTTAATACATATAGACAACTAAGATCAAATATTTATTTATTTATTTATTTGAGTCAACACTAAACAATCTAAAAGGTTCAAACTGAAATTTATCAAATGATTTTCGATCTTAATGTCACTATCATCCAATGCATGAGGATTTAGCATCATTGAATTCTTAAAATACGTACACATATAAAAAACGTTTGTCGATCAGTTGCTTTAATCCACTGGATTAACAGCTGATAAAATTCTCCTTGTAACTCTGTTCGATTTTATTGGTTTGCATTGATGAATGTTGGAAAAAAAAGGACTTTTCATTTATAGATAACAACTTTTTCGTTTTTTTCGACAATTTATTATCCAATCGAAAATAAATTTGCATGTGATGTTTGCGTTTTGCAGCCTTTGAAAAGTACACTGTTATCTTGAATTAATTTCCAGTTTATACAAAATCGACCAAAAAATCGTCGGAGATTTTCTAGTTTATAGAAATTCCTCGACGAATTTCCAGCTTTCTAGAAAATGTTGATTTTCTACTTTTTAGAAAATCCACTTGAATTTCCATAAATTCGATTTTCTAAAGGTGGAGTATCGCTGAGGATTTTCTATAAACTGGAAAATCCCCGACGGTTTTCCAGTTTATAGAAAATCAGAATCGAATTTCCAGATTCTTGGAAATTATTTATAGAAATTCGATTCTGATTTTCTATAAACTGGGCAATCGCTGGGGATTTTCTAGGTTATAGAAAATCCTCAGCGATTCTCCACCTTTATAGAAAATCGATTTTCTAGAAAGTGAAAATTCGCCGAGGAATTTCTACTTATTCATCTTTTTGTTCTGCAATCAGTGTAGGTATAAGAGCGTCACATGAAGACACTCATATTATACTTAAATCAGCTTTGACAGTTTCCACTTTAGATCATAATTCTGCCTATACCGGCAAGAATTTTGATTTAGACAGAGACAACGGTGGTGCGAAGTTTCAATGGGAAGGTCCCTAAATCGGAGACATTCACCAGAAATTTCTCAAAAGCATCAGAGGGCGGGGTCAACCCTAATACAATCTGGCCGCGCCGTCACTCGGTGCAGACCCGTCAAGGAATTTCCAGTTTATAGAAAATCAAAAGGAATTCCTACTTTCTTGGGAATTATGTATGGCAATTCAACGGCGATTTTCTAGATTTTTGAAAATTCGATTTTCTATAAACTAGAAAATTCTCGAGGAATTCCATAGACAGTCTTTGAAATTCGCCGAGTATTTTTCATAAGTAATTTCCAACCTCACAGTGTACTATGTTCTTCCAGCAACTACAATTTTCCAAGGCATTATTGAGTATCTGAAAATTTCTTTTTGTGTTTAACACACAGTGGGTAATTTTCATAGGCACATGGTCTTTTGGCCTGCAAGCTAGAGGAAAACTTAAAAGCGCGTTTTTTATAGATTAACTTGTGTGCTCTATCTAATAGAATGCTCTTCGAGTTCTAAAAAGGTTTTCTAAGTTGTTTCCAGATATCCGATCTCTATAAAACCACTTAGAAAACCTTTTTGGATCTGATGATAAAAGACAAAGAATTTTGTGTAGATTTTATTGATATGTTCTTTTTTAAATAAGCGTGTACCGTTCGTTTATAGCATTAAAAGTATTGGATGTTACAAAAACATCATTTGCTCAGCACTTGACTAGAATAATATGTCATTTTTATTTGCTAAATAATTTTCTATATGCTATTCAGACACACTATGAAAAAGTACAGAAACATATTTGCATTTGAGACACAAAACCAAATTTTTGGACTGAGCTTACTATGGTGAAGGACTATACCGATGATTCATACAGCCCAGATCGACCAACACGCCAGCTTTAAAAATATATAGAGCTTTTTTTAAAATTTTGTTTCGTTGCTAAGAAAATTCATTTTTTCTGAATAAGAGGCGAAAAATTCGGAATTTTGCAGATAATTCATAATAAATGAATTTTCTCAGCAATGAAACAAAATTTTAAAAAAAGCTCTAAATACATTTTTAAAGCTGGCGTGTTGGTCGCTCTAGGCTGTATGAATCATTGGTATTCATCCAAATAACTAGATAGATTTACAGAATGTGTCGCCAGGTTCTGACACCTTTCGATTCGGACGTCCATGGCGTATGAGTACTTACCTCTAAAATGAACTGAAAACCTTTTTCTAAATTAGTTTTCAATACTGATTCAGAAAAATATAGTTCGAACCTTCCATCTTGCAATACAACCTCAAAAAACCAATTTCATCATAGAGAACGGTTTTTTGTATTTTTGAGGTTCTCTCAGTAATTTGAGTTTGTCTCCACGAAGAAATAATTTTTGGAGGCTTGAAAGGCGTTATTCATGATCAGTTCGTTGAACTGAATCCGAATATATATAATAATGTCAAAAATAAATTCCACTGTAAGTTTGCATTAGTTGCACCTTACTTCTTCTAATAACTATTATTTGATAGAACAACACCTGAATACTTATGCCCATTTGTGCTGCCAAGACTAGCTGTGCCTCATTTTTTTACGTAAACGAGCCACATTACAGAAAATACGATTAAATTCTATTACAGCCAATAGATCTTTTTTTCATACACAACAAAAACTGGATATACCTACTATCTACTGGTAAACAATCAGTTTTGAAGACATTTAAAAATTCTGTTTTAGAGCATTTTAATTGCAAATATTTTCATCATTGCATGTACGTCATCAAAAGGACATTAGAGATTTTTTCCTTCAGAAAGGGTTTGTAAGCGTTTGCCTAACTGTGCACTGTGCGCTGACAGTCTAGAATAATATATAAGATATTTTCTAATATCTTTGTATTGACTCTATAAGTATTAATGTAGTATCAAAACTAGGCACACGTCAAAAAGCGCACCACTAATTGAGAAAGAAAAAGTTAGTTTTCATTTTGTATGAAGATTAACTGACGTAGATTTATGTTTGCTGAGCAGCTTGTTTGACCGCTAACCATCTTCTCATCACTGGAGATATCAAACGTTCAATGAGTGCTTCATACGAGAGTCCACGCTCTTCTGCCATAATTACCAGACTGCTAGCATTACTATTATCTATAGTAGGAAGCACGTTCAACTCAAGAAGATATATATCTCCATTGGAATCAACACGAAAATCAATTCTGGCTAAATCTCGACATCCAAGCGATACAAAAACTTTCTTGGCAAATATATTTATTTTCTCCAATTGATCTTTGTGTTCGAATACAACCGGGCAAACTTTTTGTAAATGTTTTGGTTCAGATGTCATCTTGGATTCAAATGAGTAAATCGGATATTCCCCTGCCCCTCATGTAACAACATATTCCACTGGACCAATAACAGTCAGCTCATCTCCATCATCAAGAATACCTATCGAACAATCTTTTCCTTCAATAAATTCTTCACACAATATTGGTTGACGATATTGTTTCCATTTTGCAAAAGCCACTGATTCCATTTGTTTATGATTCATGACAATTGAAGTCTGGTCTATCCCTTTTGAACTGCCTTCATGATTTGGTTTAATAATAACGGGAAATCGAAGTCCACTTTCGATTGTAGCTTCTCCATTATGAACTCGATAGTTAGGTGTAAGAATTCCCTCTTGAATCAACAGTCGTTTAGCTAATGTTTTATCGTGCGTTATTGCCGTCGATGTGGCATCACTGAATGAATGTTCAATATTGAAAAAATCACAGATAGCAGGGGTTATTTGTTTATTACACACAGTTCGACAATCTCCTGTAGCTGTTGTTCTCAATAATAAACGGACGTTGGACGATCCTAGAAGTTGTTATCCCTAGGTGAGCTAAAAGCGTCAATATTCGTCATGTAGTTCTACCAAAAATAGAACCACTCATTTCGCCTATTTTTTCTGAAAGATGTTCTTACAATATACGTTGTTTGTTAAACTCTTCTTTTTCTTTTCACAATATGTGAACAGTCGTACCGGAACTTGTGATTCCCGAGTTCGTTTATTTGAACATTCAGCAATATTGAACACAACATCGATATTATGTTTAAGAAGATTATCGATCAATGCTCTGTCAGCTTCAATTGGCGTTACATTGCTATAGCCGAGTTTCTTAACTGTTGACAAAAGCGTGTCAATTGTTGTTTGTGAATCAAATTCGGCTTCTTCGTCGTTATCACAAGGTAATCGTTTTAAGTTGTAGACAAGTGCTACATTAACGGTTGAAGCAATTGATCTCAACGATGATTGCGATCGTACAGAATCTTCATCGTTATTTGATGATGGTGCTATTTTGGAATTCATAGTGTACGCAGTAGTTAACGTTTTAGCGTCGTCCTAAATATGAATATAACAAAATGGTGCTAACTTTGTACAGTAACAGAAGGAGAATAGTTTTTTGGGAAATGTATCACGCTCAAATTGACTTTCTGCCAATCCTTTGAAACCTACAGAACTTGAATGTCTGATAGCAAATATCACGTTAATAAATTTTAAAAACAACTGCAATGATATTTCCTTCATGGAATCAAATCAAAAAAAGATAACAAATGATACATTCGACGCGCCATTTCAAGCTCTATTCGATGAACTAACTGTCACTGAGAATCAAAAACAATAAATGCTAGAAAAAAGTTAATTTTTTGAAGGTCATCTTGGTTTTCAAGGTCTGCGTCATTCTAGAAGATTCCGCAGCATGGCACGACATATATTTCTCATGTACTAGGCCTAGGCTATCAGAAAAACAGGTTTTCATTTTAAATTGAGATCTTTGAAACAGTCAAAATTCTGTCGTATTTTTGCTGGAAAATTTTTTTTTCTATAGGTGCTTTTAGTACGCTCGATAGTTGAAAAGTCGCGTCGAATGCGTATCTTGTTGCCTTGTTTTGACTTGATTTTGTGTGGAAAATACGATTTATAAAAAACAGTCTATTTTTTCAGCGATCGTTTTAAAAAATTTTCTGGAACTCTCCCTAATATTTTGAAATTTGCTGCCTGTTAGAGATTCTATGTCCTACATATACAGATTTTAATCTGGCAGTTCCAGCTCAAAAAATGTGTCCTTAAAAAATGCTGAAAATACAAAAAGTCTATTGTACTGGAGGATGGGTGAGAGACTACCGTGCAGTTGTTTTAAACTTTTTAACGTGATATTAGTCTTCACGAGTTCAGATTGTACTAGTCTCATAAAGTTTGATATATTTTCAACAGAATTACCTAGAAGCTTTTTTGTCAGTTGTTATGAAAATTCAAGTACAAACACACAGAAATCTGGTTGCACGTATCTTTTGTTTTTACTATAAACCTTGATATTTATATAATCTAGAAGAGAAAAGTAAATAAAAATGAAGATTGTTCAGCCAAGAAAGAAGAGAGTACAAGTTCGATATTATTTAAATATGATCCTCTATCGTTCTTATCCCCAATTCGAAAAGGTCTTGGCAACTCAGAAAAATGTCAAGTTTGTAGATGAAACTAAACACCCTAATGTCTTCAATATTTTCGTACGAGAACATCCGAAAAAGCGATTGTGCGGGATCCTAATAGAAGCACCATAAAAAGAAACATGTATCATCGTGAATTTTTTATCAATAATGTTTTATCTGTTTATGTAAAGCCTTCGAATAATGAATGACTGCTGGTCAAAACATAAATAGAATAAAATAAATACATAAATAGTGATAAATAGAATAAATAGAATATATTAGATAAAAATTTAAACTTTTTTCTTCACTACTTTTCTTTGATAGTTACTTCTTACTTGCAGTTAGTGAATGCAATCGAGAATCTACACATTTCACAATTATAATTAAACTGAGTAAATGTGTTTTACCACTGTATGATATGAACAGTATTCAAAAAATTAAAAATATATTCATAACTGATTCATCGCTTATTTATAAAATTGATGGGACGACAAGTATGGTAGTTAGCAAGTAACGGATACGTCATAAAATTTGGACCCCTCTATATTCTAATTTGTTTTAATAGATAATCTTTGAACTTCTCTACAAAATCCTATATTTAAACAGTCTGTAAGATGTTATTTTTTGACATGACAAGTTTTTCATTAAATTTCTTCTCCAATTTAGTATAAATGTAATTGTTGATAAGTTCTATCCTCTCAATAACAGATGTAAAAGAAAATGCTCCAAAGGTTCAACGTGTATGTATCAAAAACGAAATGATACAAAGTCTCTACTCCACATCGTTACATCTGGTACACATTTTTTTATTTGATAGACAATTGTACAAGCAAATAAATAGGGTTACTGATATACCGCGGAATAGAGCGTTCAAAGTTACCCATGAGTCCAAGTTTTACATGTTAGAACCAAAAAATGAGTGAGTTATGAACTTTTTACGAAAAATCCTCATCAATAAAATCGACTTATATTTTGATTTTGTCATGTTCTGTTCTCTATTTTAAATTCTATATAAGCTGAATGAGTAGAAAAAACTGAGCAAGGCAGACTAACTTTAAGAAGTTCAGTTTAATATCAAAAAGATTAAAAATTATTCAAATCCTATAATGCAGCTAAATCGTACTATACTAAAATAATTTTAATGCAGTTTGCAGTGCGATCAGTTCTCTACAAATGATATCTGTACAAAAAACTTTAAATTAAAATGGGGCCCCTGCAATGAGTCTAATGAGTATCACCTATCAACTCTTTTAAAATCTCTTTTGACTCAAATTATTTCATCTTGAAAGAAAATTGATATTGATGATGATCTACGACATGCTTAGACTAGTATCTGAGCAAAACTCTCATTTAAGAACTTCATTTGTTTCCCAATTATGGTGAGGACCATCTGTAACCGATGCATTCACAACTTTTTCTTCGATGTAAGTAATTTAAGTAAACTTAATAAATGTTTTCATTTTAAAAGTATCAGACCACTTCCAACTTTGTTCCGATGAAAGAGTTTGATCGATATTACAGGACAGCTGTAAATGGGATATTTGAGAACTTTCCTGTGATAATACTGTTTTGTTTTTTTTGACTTTTGGTCGAATGTGGCTGTCTATTGTTTCCTAATACGAATCGATGTTGTTCTTAATAATTTTGTCTTGCATAAGAACAAAAATGTTTGTCCAAGATACCAGTAAAACATAAAAATGAAGACTTTTTTATCATTCTGTTCTTCATTTCACGTTGAGAAATAATATTATATCCACAGTGTATCGTTACCAACAATGGTAAGGTTAGAAAACAAAACAAAAAGAACTTTTCATAAATCATCAATATAAACTAACTGAATCGTTTCGCTATTGGCTTAATTACCAAAGTTTGTTTTTTCATTTTTTTTATACAAAAATGGTACTGTTACAATATTCCCCCTTCTGTTTAAAGAAATGTCCTATCCCTTGTTAGCATCACCAAGATCAAATGGACATGTTGTTGCACCAAGTGCTGCCCGTACAAACAGACATGTGAATACGGAAAGCAGTTATTGATTCAGTTTGTGTCGATCCATTCCTTCAGAATAATATTTGTAACATGAACGATAAATACGAGCGAGTAATGCTATTTATGACACTGTTTCAGCTAATGAATCTTTTCTTATTTCAACGGATGCACTAGCATAGCGATCATTTTTGATAAACTTTAATTTCGAACATTTTCTCCTACAGTATAACTCATCAACAGAAAAATATGCAACAGACCATTGTAGTAACGACCAGCTTGTCGGTGAAGTTTTCTTTTCGCAAAACTGTAATTCCGATGATATGCTATCATGGGGCAATTCATTAACAACTTCACAACTTGTAAGCAGTTGAACAAACAAACACGCTGTTGGTGAGGCGATCTCCTGTTGCTTGCAGAATAAACTATTGAAAATTTGAAAGAAGTCTAACTTCGCCTAATCAATCTTCAATCCTTCTTTTGGGTCCGGCATCGGTAATTCGGGTGTCCTCGATTGTTGAGAGAGATAAAGCTTTATTTCATAAGGTAGAAAATGAAAAAATCATATTGGACTTGAAGCCCCCTACATGGTTTACATAGGTTTATTGTAATTACAGTTTTCTATGGTCAAGAATTATTTTTCTAGCTTCTGTAATATCTGGATGAAGGAAGTTCAATAGTCTCGCAACGTAGGACTTTTGTGATTCTTGTAGCTGTTGAACATGTCTCGTTAGTTGTCCCTGAGGAAGATATGAAATAAAAGGTAGCTACTACTATTCTATTTATGGATAAGCATTTCTAGGAAAATTCTTTCCACCGACCTACTTAAATAACTGACATTTTTTCCTTCTAGTCTTTCTACCTAAAATCATCATCTTTTTGCACCATATCTAATATCTGAGGGGAAAAAACAACACAAGTTGTGTACCAGTACTAAACGTTAAGCAAACCACAAATAGTTAAAAGTGAAAAAAGGTTCCCCAAATCAAAAAGCAGCTTTCAACGAAAGAACGTGATCATGGATCATCAACATCACGCATGACTTTAATCGCATTTTGTGATTTGCAATAAAAAGCTAGACTTAATACAAAAATGAAAAATGTAAAGCAGAAATCAAAATCAGAGATAGTGAAATCTAATTAAGTGACGTATGGCAAAAAATTAAGAAGAAAAAAATATTTGACATTATTAATCAATGATTTGTTACTGTCGTGTATAGGAAGGAGAAAAAAAAGTACAAAAAATCATGAACTAACTGACTTCATAAATATTTTAAATATTGTACATATATAAATATTATATAGGCCACGCTTTATTCTGAAGTCAGCCATTGAACTAAATCATGCCCATATGAAAAGAAAATATGATTTCTTAGAGATAGTAGTAACAAAAAGAAAAAATAGTGCTGATCAAGAGTTTTTTTCCAGCTGAAAATAAAAACCATTAATAATTTTCCATACTTGATCTCTAAATAAACTGATTTTCATTAAATTAGATCTTATTGGACAGTCCATAAAATAAGTAAAATGATGACATAAAATCTAAAGAAACGAAAAATAAAGAAGCAACATGGGTAATTTTTTCCCATAGTCATATATAGTTTTAGTTATGGATTACTAGAATTTCGATAACCGAAATTTCACCACCAATAAAAATTATACAACTTTAATCATCGTAGTTTTTATTTGTATTGTCCCAACTCCATGTGGAATTTAGACAATACATTCACATCAGTTGGAACTCTAATGAATCACTTATACCTTCTATAATCTCTTCTCGTGGTTGTTTTCTCTTCCGCGTGGTGGCACTGTATTTACAAGCCTTTGATATTTTTGGGCTTTCCTTTGTTACGAGATGTTTTCTTGGGCATAAAATAAACTTTCAAGTTCAAGCTCAAGTTCATATCTCAATTAATATGACATCGAATTGTAGGATTGTGAGTAAGAAAAATTGCTGCTATTGATCAAAGAAAATAAACTTAGCTGTGTTACTCTTCAGTTACTAGTCAGTAATTCTTTGTGTTAACTCAAAAAACATGAAATCTGTGCTTCTACTACACACTACACTTGCAACTCACGTGATTCAATCAATCACAAAAAAGACCTTTTCAGTAATTTATATCAATTTAGTAGCAACTAAAGTGATATTATAAAAAGCAAAAAAAAAAGAGTTTGAATACATGCATCGAAACGCGTATGGTTACAAACGTGTTTCAGGCGCGTTTTGATGCGTCCAAATATTTCATTCTAGACGCGTTTGAGACATACAAAATTTTTACAGGGATAGTGATCAGATTTGTACTGTTAGTAGTCATTATTAAGTACCCATGTGAATCTTACTTGATGTTAGTATTATCTACTTAACAAACTCTATCCATTGATTGTATCAGATTTTAATTCAAGACTGTCAGTAGGTGTTAGTGTATTTTGCAAATACCCGATGATTTTTCATTTGAATAAAAAGTAAGAGAGATGGACCACTTTTTTCAAGCATAAACGTAGCCAACTCAAGCTTAAGTATTGAGATACAAACTCTATCAAATATATATGTTACGATAAACACTTGTCTCCTGAACACAAAGATATGCTGACTGAGGAAAATCTCATATTTTCACTGATACAAGCATGGTGTACGGACTGGTGGATATCTTTTTATATAGATTTAGACGTTTTATCGAGAGAAATTATTAGTTCTTAAATATTATTTCAACGAGAAAAATATAGCCCTCAAGGTGTATTCAAATTTTGTGTGTTTTCGCACTTTTTTGAAAGTTGCTGTAAAAGCGTCATAAACTCAATGAATACTCTCTCTATAGACAACAGTCGAAAAATTTTTAAAATTAAATGCCGTTGTACTTAATTTAGTAGTATGAAACTTAGATGCAGAATACGTGTAGTGTTATCTTTTTTTTATTTTCGTCACTCAACATGGTTGGACTTATAAGTTATCGGAATTAATCAAGCGTTGCATATTTGTTGTTGAGAAAAAAATGACATAAAAAACTAATTTGCCTCTACATTGACGATAACGAGTATATACAAAGCAATAACGATCGATGACGAATACGGCAGTATTAGTAATATCTATTAGATTTTTATAAAACCTAGTGGTATTCTGTTTAACAGAAACTAATATGCTGTTTAAAAAAGCGAAAGAATTTGTTAGTGATATTTATATTAGTCTAATACACCGAGAAAACAGTAAATGTGTAAAAATTCTAAAAGCAATCGATGATAATAATATTGATGATTTACAAAATATACTTTCACAATTAGCACCAAAAGATATCGAAGATTATATCAAACGGCCAGTTGATTCATCAAGACGAACACCATTGCATTATGCGGCCTGGGCAGGTTTGTATTATGAACAGTATCTGTTGCAACCCCGATATTTTCGGAAAGATGTAGTAAAAAGAGATAGGAGATTTCTTTGACTTAAGACCGCCTTCTGAATCCTGAATCATAAGCATTTTACACGACAAATAAAAAGTTGCTTTAGAAACATGCAAAAATTATTAGATACACAAGTTTCTTAATTCTGCTGTTGAGATAAAATATTTTCAAAAATAGTTCAGGAATATGACTGTCCACTGTTCACTTTATATCTACCTCATTGCACGAAAAATGTGTGATATGTCGAGTAAAATAAAAAATCGAATAGCGGTCGATTTACCCATTTCGAAAAAAGTGAAATTCAGCCATCTCTTGGATAGTTTCTTAACAAAAATAGATGGAGACCTGGCGTTTTCACCATTCGATAGAAGAAATCGGGATATGTACTTTCATAAGAAAAGTCTAAAAATGCTTTTTTGAAGTCGGATTTTGAAGAATCTATGAGAAACTAGTTTTGAATACGGCAACTTCTTATACTAACATTTTGTTTTTTCTCATGGATGGATAACCTGAATTGTTTTCTATAAAATGGAAGTCAAGCAAAATCTTGGTTTTTCGAGTTTAGATTGAGCATTAAAAGTCCCTCAAATCCCACGACTGGTACCTGGGTAAGTGAGGTGCCTTTAAAAATGTATGAAAACGCAGCTTATCGAATTACACTGAATATCGTGGCTATGTTATGTTTGTCTTTACTACAAATTTTAAAAATCGAGTTACTCCAGATGAAACAACTCATTTTAAGCTCTCTTCATGAAAAACTTGTGACTTATTCACAGTTGGGCCAGAACATTTAAAAGTTCGAAAATTTACTTCCTGTTAGCTGTTTTACACTTTCATAAAATCTGTAACGCACTACACTCATAGAAGACATCTTAAATCTTCAGACATTTTGTTGAAAGCTACAGTATTACACATAAATCCTTTTCACATCAGAGTATCTATAAAGCAGATAACATAAAGTATATATTCTTCGCTTTTTATTTAGAAAATCCAGATATTCTTGATAGTTTGTTAAAATATTGTGATCAGCCAGATATTGAAGATAAAACGGGTGCAACACCGATGATGTTTGCAGTCGGTGTTAGCGGTGGATGTCTGGCAAAGATCAAATTATTAATTGAAAAACATGCAAATGTAAATAGAAAAGATAAAAATGGTTGGACTCTGTTACATGCAGCTGTTAATTCAAAACGACGAGGTTTGTTCTAAAATTCTTAAACGAACTAATTTACACAAGCTCATGATACCATTTCAAAACTGATATCATGGGCTTCTGCCTCTTTCCTTTTTATGCTGTATTTTTTTTCCTCTTGCTCAATAAATACAGTTTAAACTAAACAATTTACATTACTTTTGTTCTCATTAATTTTAGATATTCTGGAGTTGCTGGTAGCTAATGGTGGTGATCTTTATATGGTTGATGCTGATGGACGATCGTTATTACATATTGCATGCGATAATGGTGATACACACTTAGCAAAATATTTAATTGAAAAAGGTGCTGTTCTCACAAGTGTCGACAGAAATGGTTGGACTCCCTTTCATGTTGCATGTGGACCAGCAGACGACTATGAACTTGTTCATCATTTGATACAAGTTGGAGCGGATCCAACACTCAAAGACTTTAAAGGGTATACGCCTCTGCATTGGGCTAAACAATTTAAAGCAAAAACTGTTGAAAAATATTTAACAAATTTGCTCAGACAAAATCAGGATGCCGATGATGAAAATGAAAGCTCTGATGATGATGACGATGATGATGATGATGATGACGACGATTCAGAATTGGGAACAATTAGTGGTGTTTATGAGAGCGATGTATTTGAGTCAGAGTCAACATCACAACGAAACTCATCGAAGCGAAGTTCATACAAGAAATCAATTGAGAACTTTGAATTGGTAGAAGCAAACAGTCGACGTGGTGTTTTACCACCGTCTGGAAGAATTATTAAAGTTTAAATAGAAGTTTAATTATATCATAAAGAAGAAGATAGACACGTTTCTTCTTTTCTATCAAGATAATGGTAATGGTAAAATTGAAGTGCATTTTAAATGTGAAATAGTAAAAACTGTAATCACGATTAAATCATATGAAATAGTTTTTATTTTTTCAATTTTGTACTTGTTGTATTCCATTATAAGGAGTACAACCAGTACAAAATTAACTTATATCACTTCACAGATAACATGTACTACCGTTCAGTTCGAAAATAACATTAACATTTATAACAGTGTAAAGTAAATGTGTAAGACAAAAACAAAACAAAGTACGGAAAAGGATGATTTCAGTTCAACCTTTTTCTATACTTCTAGGTATTTTCATGTATTTTCAAGTATATTTTATAAATAAATCTATACATTTACTGATAGGATCCTTGGGAAATCCTTGTGGGATCCTCTTAGAGTTTAGCTTGCTTTTTGGTAGGATTCTCGGAAAATCCTACAGAATCTTAAAGGAACCAGGAATACTGGAACGTTGTATTTGCTAGGGTTCTGTTAGGATTCGAATAGGATCCTAACAAGAAAATGAGATGACTGAATCATAATATAAAAATATGCTCTCACAACGTATGAACAGCCGCAATTTGGCCAAAAATTACCAAGTTTTTCTTTGTAACGCTAAAACACTTTTAAAACGGGCTCGTATACATCTTATTACTTCGATCTGAGATTAACTATCCTTTTTTATTGAGAAAAAAGATCCTTACACAAACTTAAATGTTAGTCTCGAGATTCCTGACAGGAACCTAACATCGCAGATCCTGCTAGGAAGAACTGCTTATTAGGATCCTAAACTGATCATAATAGGGTCCTAAATGTTTAGGATCCTATTGGATCCTAGTAGGAAACAGATAAGAAGTGCATAGGATTTTGTCTAGGTGGTTACTTGAAATCTCCTACTCGAGTCAAGATAGAAAAATCTTTACAATCTATTTTTACCTTGTAGAGGCGAAACGTTTTCTTGTCGGCTCGAATTATTGATGAGAAGCATTCAGCAGCTATCTCAATTATGATCGACTATGTTGCTCAACAAGTTTGGTTTTAGAAACATTTTTCTTCTCTGCCCTGTTGTAGAACTAATAGCTGTTCACACTGGGGCAGGTCTACCGTTAACTTTTGTACGATACTAGAAATGTTTAAAAATTGCTCTTCAATACCGAATAACGTTACAAAACACCAGTCAAATAAGAATATTCAGGTTACGTCACAATAAAGAACTACATTAGGTCTGGCACTAATACATGAAACTGCAGATTTTTAATATGATTCTGGAAGTTATCGAACAGATGGCGCATATAGAAGAAAAACGTTATGTTCTGCTTTCATTGATTTATTTGAAAATTATGATTGATATCAACCACAAAAGCACTACACTATGAAGAGGCAGAAAATTGTAGAATAACCAATATTTTAAACAACACTGACAGGAAACTAATAGGTTTTTGTCAATAATGACACGATTTGACACAGATGCAATGGGGTAACCCGATTTCAGTGCCGTTGGACTGGAGAGATGAGAGTTAAAGTTTAAAAAAAGAAAAATAATCGCTTTTGAGATGGCGTATATATTTATGAACAATTTATTAATGATAATGAGGATAGCACGCACAAAACAAACGTTAAAAGGTACAAATTTATTTGATAGACATTGAATCAATCTGTTAATCGAACAAATGATAGTGTTCAAAAGATTCTGTAGAATTTCTTCACCTACTATTTCGACGGTGAATGGTCATACTGAACGGTTCGATGCTCTATTCGTACTACGCTCTTGTTATTATGAGACAGGACTAGATTTGACTAGATCATGTTTTTTATTTAGTTTAGTCAAATGTAAGTCAGGTCAGTGTTAATGGGATCTAAGTAACAAATACGTTTGTTGTTGCTGTTATGATAAATTAAACTTTGAACAACTACTGAATCATTTGTTACACGATAAATAGGCACCATCAACACATCATAATTTACTAGTAGTATATTCCTGGAACATGCAGCTATGGAAAATTTTTCGAATGCATTTCAATATTCGTCGAATTCAGCAATAAAACCATCTCATAAATATTTTTGAGTCTGCAGAGTTTAGTACGCGTGACGCTAGGACGCAACGATATTAAAATCTCAAAATTCATTTTGAGATATATCTAAATTCATTAATTTATCTTTTATGATTTAAACGAATACATTTCAGAGAAAAATCCCATTCAAATCGTTCTAGTATTCCAGGATATAACCATTCTATTGCTTTGACTACTACTGACAGGTGAGGTGAAGATGACATAGTGTCATTGTGCCCCAACGTATAATAATCCATCGTTTTCAAAATAAATTTTTCCATAAATAGCCTTTTTTTTTGAATTTAGCCAGATTCGATCATGTCATCGTATCTCTTAGATTCTCCGGATACATTACCAATACGCTCTAGACTAGCTGACCAGGCATATCATCATACGAAAAACGTGTTTTAATTATCAACATCGATATAAAATAAGATAACGTGACTATACATATAAACATTAATCTTACTTTAAAAAAGTAAAAAACCATAATAATTTGAAAAGATTAAAATTTCAGAAAGAGATGACTTGTGTAATTAATTTGTGTTACGATTATTCGTACTAAAACAAACTAATTCTTTCAATTCGGGCATTAATATCGAACGATAACGTTTTTCAAGTGAAACCATAAAATCAATATAATCTCTGGCACTAAAACCACGAATTTGATGACACTAAATCGAAAAATATAATAATCAATAAAAAATGAACTATATTTTTAATCAATCATATCTTTACCTTTAAAAATGGTAATAAATTTCTTGCGGAATGTTGTTTGATGATATCATTTTGTAAATATTTAAATATAGATACACAGTAATAAACTTGATAATCAATACCATATAAAATACATAATGTTAAATATGTAACAATTTCTGGCCAATCAAGATAATTCCAAAAACATTGTTTTATCCATTGATAGGCAATCTAAAAATATGGGGTCAAATTTTCATCTTTGATGAACACTATATACCAAAGAAAACTGTAATAACTATTAACTTACGTGAGATGGTGCTAAACCGGACATTCGAAATGCAAAAAATACTTGTGACATTTCATTTTCAATAATAAGTTCAACAGCATGCGTCGTGCCAGCGTATATTGGATGAATTGTGTATTGCACCATATCGGCACTAATAAATGGCTACAAATTATACACACTCATTAAATTTTACCGCAATAGTAGTAAAATTGTCAATTACTCACCGAATTATATAAACGTGCACACCAAAGAAATCCCGATGGTAATAATAATGAAAATGTTCTTAGCCAACGCCAAGCTCGTACTTCGTCACAATGCATTAAAAAAAATATACTTGTTACAAACCAATCATAACCGGGATAATCGATTGATTGATTAAAATCTAAAAGATTAACATGAATTAGAATATACAACATTTTCAATTTTAAAACGTTAAAATAAAATGTATTTTACTCAGTTTGATTTCATTCATGCTTGATCCATTGATTAATGATAAATTTGGTCGAATTGATTGTGAACGTTGTTTCAAATGACTTTTAACAGCTTTAAGTAATTTTGTGACATTTTGTTTGGCTAAATTGACATCATGAACAAGACCAATCTGAGCTCCATAGCTAAATAAATAAAATTAAACCATAAAACAAATAATTTATAGTCATCTTTCAAATTTTCATTACTTAATTGCTTTTTGAACACCACGTTCTTGTAAATTAGTCAAACCACTATTAGCCGACAATTTTGTAATTTCATTTTCTAATTAAGAGAAATTTAATATAGTGAACATAATGAAAAATACATCGTTAATCACACACACACGTACACACACACACACACACTCTCTCCCTCTCTTGACTACTAAGTCAATTATTCAATCTTGATCTTCTCTAAATGTTTGTGTAATATTCAACAACAATGAAAAAAAAACTCGCACTAAAAATTTTACTTGATTTGTACATTGAAGTGAATGAAGATGGAAAATGTGCTAAATATATACGGGTGAGCAAATCAAATTGAAAAAAATTAATCTAGCACTCAGTGTTCGCTTCGCTCTTAAATCTTACCATTATGCCGTCGATTATCTGAAATAAAATATTTCTTAAAAATCTTTTATGCTCTATTTTATAGTCGATGAACTATTTTAGTCTCAGACTGACAAACACTCACCCACTCTCATTCACACACTGTTAGAAAACGAGAGACATACTAAGAACTGTGGTGGATGACGAAGTTGAAGATGATAAATCTCTGTTCATATTGAATAATACGTCGATATGAATTTTTTCATAAATATCTACAACAGCATCCAATAGATCTGACATTACTAGAAAACAATAATACATATTAATTTATTGCATGCTGTTTCTATAGTAAAAAGTACATTGAACTGGTATATCTTGTGCTTGACTTTTCAATGCTGACATGAATACATGACGACATTTTGTCAACCATCTATCATCCAGACGATCTGGACGAGAATTTCTTATTAATCGAAGTAATTCACTATCATCTAGTAGAATAACAGTAGAAATATTTCAAATGATCATATAAATTTGTGAGGTAAGAATATATACCTAATTTACTATTAGCATAGGATATTTTTATTTTATAAAAGTCTGGAACATCGCCTTCGCCAAATAACGGATAGGGACAAGCTGCATCGGTCTAAAAATGACATTAGATCAATATTTACTACAAACATGTTTTAATTAGTCTTTATTTACTTCATTCATTGTCCAAGATGGTACAATTTTTTCATTGGGACCACCTACAAAATATTCCTAGATGATACAAGAGTTTTCTGTACAACACCAAAACATTGAATTACCTATGACTTCAGCATTGACTAGAACATGATTTCGTGCCATTGCTAATTGATCAAAAACAACTAAACTATAAAAAAACAACAACATACGAATAAGATTTTCTATTATTTTTTGTTTATTGCATTCTCATAGTAGAGAGGTACCTGTCTGCTTGATTATCTGTTTGAGCTCGTCGTAATTTTTTGACATAATCATATTTGACTTCGAGCATTAACTGAATATCCATATCCATTTGCATGATGCCTAACATTCTAAAATAAAAAATATCTTATTTTATACATATTTTTTATGTAGCTTCTAATATATACCTTAAACCAGTTGTATGGGTATGTTCATAACATAATAAATTTCTTACGCTGTCATCATCACATACGAACGCGATTCGATCGAGTAAACCCTACAAGTGATAAACTATATCATGTATCAAATGCAACTGATAAGCAGTTTACTTACCAGTAAATCAAGTGGTTTATCATTAATTGTTGAATCTTGTCGTGGAGTTAAAGATTCATCGTAAAATATTTCATATGCTGCAGCAAATGATGATGTCACAGTAAGAAGACACAACATTGGCTTTAAAAAAGGAAAATTATATCAGATGTTTTATATACTTTCAGAACCTAAATAATATCCGATACCTTTTGTGCATAACGGCTAATTGGTTCCGACGGAAATCGACGCGGAAATACTGATGTTAGATCATCTGGTACATGTTCAAGTTCTGCCCACAACTCTTCTACCAAACATTGGATAAAACCTAAAGAAAGAAGATTAAGAATACAAAGAAAATAATAATATTTACGTTATACATACCACATTCTTTCAGGGCAGCAGCAACTGCAGCCGTATTAGACAGTTGAGAAATAAGATATCCATAACCAAATCGTTCTAGTTTACCAACCTATTTTAGAAGAAAAGTTAATACTAATTTTTAATGATACACTGATATTTCTTCAATTTACCTGTCTTTTACTTCGATATCTGTCATCAAGATAGCTTATACATTCACCTAATAAACCCGTTTGTGTCAATAAATAAACACCTAAAAGTTATTTGATGATATTAATAATGTTAGTTAGAATTAGTTCAAAAAAGTGAAACTGTAACCTTTTGGCGTTGCAGAATATAACAATAGATTATCTCGAAGTGTCTCTTTCCATGTACCACTAAAGAAAATATCAATGATAAAATAAATTGAGCTCATAAGTGCGAGATTTTCTTTCTGACATACTGTAGTCTATATACACTTCGTTCCGAATCAGCTGAATGACTAGTACGCAATTGTGGAGAAATTGTTTTATCTTGTTCTTTATCAACCTATATAGAATTATATCATTGTTGTTGTTGTTGCTGTTTATTAGAAATAGCTAACGGATGCTTCAACCTCTGAATATTTTGACTATAACGTTTTTTCATTTAAGGATACAGAGTTATTTCTTCTTTTTAAAGATTTGCCGTTTTATTCTCTACAAAAAATATATTGAACAAATTATTTACTATTTTGCTTTAAAGTAAAATAAATTCAAGCTCAAAATGTTGAATTTTAGGTGTGTTATAAAGAATTTCGTATATGTCTCAAACATTCAGTTTAAAAATGATTATTTTTAGTGAAATTGATAAACAAGAAAAAGCATTCTCCCTCTATTACTGGTGAATATGAGGAGTTTTAAATATGGTCAGTTGATAGAGCTCTTTAACCGCTACAAAATGACCATCTTCTCGTTTTTCGTTTCGTAAAATATAAAGAACTAAACCTTCAAAAGTCGTTTTTTGGATTAAAAAGTAATGAAGATTGAAATTTCACAGTATTTCATCAATATTCCTTTATTTAAGTATATATAAAAAATTGTTCATTTGTATGTTTTTGTAGAGAATAAAACGACGAATCTTTAAAGGAAGGAATAACTCTGTATCCTTAAAGGAGAAAAAGTTATAGTCGAAAAAATCAGAGGTTCATTTCTTCTAAAACACCCATTAATACGAACCTCGTTTTTAAATGTATCAGCCAATGTTCGATGTAAATTTGCTCGTTTTATCGCTAAAAGACCCGATGATCTTGAATAAATAAGTCGGCAAACATATACATAATCACTAATTAAATTGTAGATATTTGTTGTTAAAGGTTCAGGTGTTTGTTGAGATGATTTTGATAGTGAATATTGTGTTAAAATACGTTTAACATATTGAACAATTAATAATGCTGGAGTATTTGGTTGATTTAATAAACTAGAATAAGAAAAATAACAATATTAATGTTTCTATTGTCAAAATTTAAATTCTAATGTTATTTACTCTTCATGAACAATTGATGTTGTATGTTTTCCTCTTAATAAATAATGATAACCATAATCATTTGATGCTATAGCAGAAAATAATTCAGCTAATTTTAATAAACCATTTTCACTTGTAATTGCTTGTGTTTGCATATATTCCATAAAAACTTTTTTTGAACTTAAAAATTGTTTAATTGGTCTTAATAAATATTCAAATAGATCATCTGTACAAATATACATTTGACATGTATCAGATTCCATACATAAACGTTTTAATACCGAACAACATAAAGATGATGGTGATTTTTCTATAATAGAAAAAAAGAAAAAGAAAATAGTCATACAAATATTAGGAAAAACAAATATGAAAACATTCATGTACCAAAAGACGAATAACCACTAGTTGAAAACATTATTTGAATAATAACTCGAATTAATTCTTTGACACTAACTAAAATTTTATAAAATACTAATGAATGTGAATAATTTTATTAATAGTGTAATCTACCTTCTTTTGATTGATCATATTGAATTGGAAATAGTAAATCTCGACCTTGTCTTAAACATACAATATGTTCAAGTATACTTAATGAATGTAAAAAATGACAATTTTCAATTTCAGAACGACTATAAAGATTTGGTGGTGATGTAGTAGAATAGGATATTGTTGATATAAATGAATGTGTCATTGGATTATTGCTTTGTAATGAAGCTAATGCTGGATAGGTTAATGTTGATGTACTACCTTCTGGTGATGCTGTACCTAAAAATAATATTTGATCAACAATTGTATGATAATTAAAATTAATTGAATAAAAATAATATTATTACCAATCGATCGTTTTTTTATTCCACTACTTCCATAATTATTATTTTCAAACTGATTCAAATAGGCATAATTAACAACAGATTGAAATGTATTGCGTAGCTAAAAAAAGTATGAGAAAGAAATCTTATTAAATATATTATTGTTGATACAATAAATATAATACTCACAAATGCTTTGGAATTTTTCAATGATTTTAATACATAATTTCGACTATAGAATGCATGCTAAATAGAGAAAACAAAGAGTACATATCTTGTTGTTAGATCGAGAATATCTACCATCCAGGTTCGAAACCAGTTTGCATGTGGATCAAGTAATGAAACAAAATGTAATGGCGTCAATTCACCGAGATTATTTTCAAGTATTGAACCAAATGAGAATAAACGTATTGTTTCATTAACCACATGTTCTACAAAACTTTTCAAGTACGAAAAAAATTAAGTTTTGAAAAATATTAAAAAAAACATTAACAAACCTTTCCGAATGTCGCATCCAATATTTAGTGGTCTCTTGTAAAAACTCTAATAATAAGCGAATCTTAAACACAAAGAACATGACATAATATTAGACTAAAATAATTTAAAAGTAAACAAACCTGTTTCAAGGTCAAATCATTATGAGACGATAAAACATCTAAAACAGATGTCGATAGTATTTCTTTTTGCGATGGAAACCATTGTAGAAGATGTTCCACTAAAATTTTAAATTTATATTGCACGTTTTTCACTATATTATCAAATTTTGATAGTACCCAAGTTTGTTAGTGTTTCACAGACAACATTTGGATGAGCTGTTGCCAATACACGTGAATGTAATATTAAACAAGCAGTCTAAACGAAGAGAATAATTGAGAAAATCCTACTGAATTATATTAGAGACATTCAATATTAACTGCAATTTCTTGATTTGAATCTCCCAAAGCTGCGATAAGCCCTTTGCACAACAATTTCCAATTGTCTATTGATATAACTTCGTTTGGAGCATAATTTAATAAATCATGCAATGCACGAAGACGAACCTGAAACAATCATTCTTAAAAACAAAAGAATATAAAGCAGACGTTTTTTACGTACTTTCTCTGATTTGCTTTTATTTAAATTTTCAGCTACAAGTCTCAAATGACTGTCGTCGAAAAACATGAAACTGTTCTAAAATAACCCCAAAATTTTCTTATTATTTTTAGAGCTATAAAATCAAGTTACGCTTACATGATTAACCGAACCATTTCCAAACGATGATTCTGAATCACTTGCATAACTCGCATTATATCCGGAACACGTGCCACCTCTTGGTTCAATTATTTCACTGAGAACAGATACCGAATTTTTATTTGAAAATTCAGTATCGAAATTGTCTACAAGATGAGTTACTGTTGTTCCTAGTCGTCGAAGTGATTCGTTTTTAAAATTAGTAAATCTATTACAAAAGAACAAATATTCTTAATAAAATTTAAGTTTATCGTCAAAATAACACTACACAAAAATTCTTACTCACGACTTTGATAAATTGAATGGCTGATTGTTGATGCACCTTCATTTTCTAACGCCACAGCTTGCTTTGAATTCACTGTTTGACGATTCGGACGTTTTGGATCGTTTTTAGCCGTTGTTGCTGTCGGAGTTTCGGAAGTTGAACGTCTATAATTATGACTACTTTTTAATTTTGCATCACCTAACATTGAATGTTCAATTTCTTTATCCACAGCATCTCCAAATGTATCGTCAATAATGTAATGAAATCTACCCAATAATTCAGAACTAAAACAATGAAGGAAAGCGCACAATAGTTGAACATAAATGAGAGAAGACTATGTATCTCTTACTTGTAAAGTACATCGTTACCACCCACTTGCATTAATGTAGGAATTAAATTTTCATCGTACACTCCTCTATTGATTGCTTTTGTCAAATATGGTTCTAACGCTTTTAGAAGTTCTTTCGTTAAATTTTTTAATTTGTCTTCGGATAAAGAATCGAGTATTTTACTCGCTGCGTTATACGACATTCCCAAAAAGTGATTTAGGTGTTACAAACTCATTCTACAAAGGAAAAAGTATTAGGTATCTAGAAAAACTAAATTCGTGTGCAGAAAAAATGTTTTCTTATTTCCACGATACATTTCATACGTCGAGTTCATTGATTTTATTTCAGTAAATTATATTAATCTTATTGATTTTATACTGTACTCTCCAGTATTTCGAATAGCAAAGCGCTATATCAAAGTGTACATACGCTTCGGAATTTAAAAATACGCTCTGTTTTACGCTTTGCTGAGAAAAGCAGAGTGTACGGTATACGGTTTCTACTAGAACTTTTTTTAAATTTAAGATAAAATAGGAAAAACTTTTTTAACTGCCTTTAAGTGAGTGATCAGATAGGAAAAGAGATTTTTTTCTTGTTATACAACATCAAGAATGTTTTTCTCTATTTGTAATTGTCTCCTAAGTTGCTGTCTAGGAAAAAAACCTGCATAAAGAAGTTTCTATTCTTCTCCTCTAATTCCTTATGCCTAATTGATGCTTTTTTTTAGATTTTGAAACGTGTACGCTTTGCAGAAAGAAACAGAGCGTACGCATACACTCAGCGAATAAATTCTGTTAGAAACAGTACTACTCTCAGAAAAGGAGTTGTACTAGAACTAAAATACCAATAATATTAAAAAAGAATGCACTTGAAAAAACCTTTGAATTTCAGATTCAAACGTGAGCTTTCACAGGTCTTTGAAAGCGACACCTTTATTTCTCATGAAAAGAAAACGCTGCTTCCAGCTTTTAAAAGCTCCCTTTGCTTTCATTTGTCCGTTCGTTCCCCTGTCGACAGCCTTCATTTTGGAAAACTGGCGAAAGGAGCCAGCATCTGACTACTCACCGTCTGACAAGCGCCAATCTTGAGCGACGTCTTCTACTGTTGACTCTATAACGCTTTAATGAAATAATATGTACGAAAATAATCTGCTTAGGAGGCCACGACTGTTTTGAAATCGTCACCTTAGTATTATCGGAATTACTTTATAAAATTTTATTGAAGTCTAATATGACAAGAAAATGGTACGAGTCGACCAATCTAACGTGAATGGGCGTTTTAAACAGAAACATATAAAACAAAAAATATCTTGAATGCGAATTATTATGTTGGTTACGCTTCGTTCACGGCAAATTGATATTTATTTTTAGTCTGACTTTTTAATCTTGTGGCGAACTGCTCTGTAAAAAAACCGCACGTTTTAACCGCTTCAACCCGAGGGTTCAACGGTCAGATAGCCTGACTCTTAAAACATCAGGTTGTCAATCATTCTTTACAAAACAAATCCAATCTGACGTTTTCTACGTTCGCGTCTGACATGACGCCAAAATGACGATTTTGGACGTGTCGAAGAAAACGCCCAAAATAGTCATTTTGGCGTCAGATTCGAACGGAGAAAACGTCAGGTTGGTTGAGTCATATGTGACTGAGTAAAGCATCGGCTTTTCCTATCGGATGTTTAAAATGAATTACTCTTTCTTTTAAGCTTAATGTTTTAGCTTCACAGAAGCAAAGACTGGAACTAAAATTGGATATTTCAATGTAAACGCATCAAAATTAAGCAGTGGAAGCAGTGTATTGCATACTGCTCCAATGAAGGTGGTTAATCACAAAATAGATACTAAATTAGCTTTTTCAAAATGTTCAAAGAAATTATATGCAAAACAGAGCAATCTATCACCTTAATCGTGAAGTTAGGGACGATCGTTTTGCGCATTTTGTAAGGTGTCGGAAATGCAGAAGAGCAGAAAACGTTTTTGATAAATTCATGCATGAGGCGATAGAGCTCGCCGAGCTGAGTAAGAATATGACATTTTAATTTTTAAAAATAGTATGTACAACCATTTGAAATTTTGTTTCCGTGTCGAGAAGGGTTGACGTTACTGGAAAAAAATCGGAATTCTGCCCATAATTCGTAATTTTCTCCATAAGAACTCACATTTTACGCAATGAAAATCTGATATTCGGAATAATACATATTTCAAAAGTTTTCATTAATTTTCATTTTCTGATGAAAATCGCAGTAATTATTCGACGTGAAAATTCAAAACAAAAATTGAAGTTATCGAATGGAAAAAGAAGGACATTATTCGACTCGATTTTTGACGCTAATTCCAAATATGATATTTTCATCGCGTAAAATGTGAGTTCTGATGGAGAAAATTGAGAATTAGGGGCAGAATTTCGATTTTTTTCAGCAACGTCGACTTTTCTCGGCGAGGGAACAAAATTTCAAAATGGCAATACATATTTTTTTCCTTTTCACGTGACGGTTTGAATGATGTGCGAAAGATGATGTTAATTCTTGAGGCAAAAAAGGAGAGAGGTTTACAGGAACCGGGCGTCAGTGTGTCACGAGACTGTACCATTCGAGCTCTGAACGAGAGAGCTAGGATCCAATTGGATCGCGCCGAACTTGTCGCATTCAGTTTTCAGTGCTGGATCTGAATAAAATATTTTCGCTTAAGTAGAGTAAGTGCAAAGTAATAAAATCTTGAATTTTTTCGAAATTCATCAAATTTTCATTCATTTTAAGGGATGACTTGTATTTTAAAGATTTACTCACCCAAAATATGGTTTAATGTCATATTCTTACTCAACTCGACGAGTTCTGTCGAACCATGTATGAATTTATCGAAAATGTTTTCTGCTCCTCTTTTGCATTTTCGGCACCTTAACTCTTGTATAAGCTCCCTAGAAAAATAGTAATCTGTCGAATCGCCGATCCTTAGAGTACACATGTCAAAGAATAACCTGAGATGTGTCACAAGATAAAATGTGAAAAGTATAAAAAGCTCCCGTATTTTTATTATAACAACCGTGTTGTTGTGACTATAACTTTTATAAAGAAAACAACAGAACATGAAGAAAATAAACAAATATCACAGGAAAAACATCAATAATTTGATAAGTATTTAGTATTTTAAATTAAATAGAGATTCTAATTAGAAACTCTTTGATGTTCTCGATTTCTTCAAGAAGTTCGTCGTTTTTGAGATAAATACATTACTGTAGGAAAGACAGCATCGCTGTGAAATGTACTTATTTCAAAAACAACAGATTTCTTCAGAAAACTGAGAACGACAAAGAGTGTCTAATTAGAATCTTTATTTAATTTAAAATATTAATTTGATGAATTCAGTCCATGTAACATATATACAAAGTCATTATATGCATCAGTCTACATACCAGAAATTTCCAATAGAAATAAATAAGTGAAAGAACAAAGTGTCTAGTACAAAAAATATATAAAAGTGTTTGATCGGAAATGTTTCCTGAAGACCACAAAAATCTTAAAACAAAAGGTATCGGGAGCTGTTCCGCAACTTTGATCACAATTTTTATATTTAATTATATTTGTTTGACCTTTTTCATTACCCACTTTCGATGTTTTCGAGCACCATATATATAAAGTTGTTCATTACAACGAAGGATTTTGTATGATATTAAAAAAGGTGGTCTAGAGTACAAGAGGCTAAACAGGAGGCAGTTTGATTAAAAAAACTCAATTTGGCGTTTACAACGCGAAAACAAATTTTTGTCGGAATATCTCATACAGTAGCTGTGTTCTATTTCAAATAATATCGTTTGGTAGAGGACTCAATAAACTTTCTTTTTCATGTAAAATATGTAGTTTCTGGCAACCTCTCTCTCAGGATAGAATTTCTTTTTTTGAATTGCGATTGACAGTGATGAAAAATCGATGAAATCGGAGATGTTATTAAAGCGTTCCTTTCGACCGTTATAAAATACTTAGAAAATTTTTTTTTTTGTGCAGCAATAGTGTCTTATCCTTAAATTATAAAACTCGGAATAAACAAATAAAAAGATAACCTTTCTTAATGGAAGGAGTTTTTTCTAAATTCGAAAAGGTTTGCACAACAGTTTCCCAATGCCTTTTGTTCTAAGATCTTTATGACCCTCGAGAAACATTTCTAATCAAACACTTTTGTATATTTTTGTACTAGGCACTTTGCTCTTTCTAACAGAAAAAGGATAAAGTCTCTACGATATTCCATTCCAATGCTATATCAAAAACAAAATTAATGCAGAACCTTTCCTCATCTGTTACTTAGAGAATAGATGATCGCTTCTGCAGATCGAAATACCAAAGTATTTTGGTAACGTTGAACATATACATTCTCATTTAGTAAAAATAATCTCTAGAACTTTGAATGTAAATAGTGCAAATGCCCAGAAGTTAAACTTTTCTATAAATAAATAAGTAGTTGTAAACAAATTTATGAAGTTTAAATGAAGTTGAGTTTAAAAACTAAAATTAAAGTGATATCTATCTATCGCTTAATCTAAATGAGTTTTAGAAGTTTATAACAGATTCTTAAGCTATAATATTTCTTGAGAGAAACTGAAATTATGCTATGGTAGACAGAACCGGTATTTTTACGCTTTCGTGAAATAGCTGAAATTCTCGTACTACTTACAATTTATTGTTATTTTTATTGCTGGTGACTAAATTGTGAAGTATAAAATTTTTTAGTGTAAGGTGAATATTTTAAATACCTGAACTAAAGTTTATTTTGCTACCATTAAAAAAATGTATAGTTACAACTGGATGTTTTTCAGATGGACGGAGAACAAAGTGATAACGAGCCACAAGATGAAACAGATGATGAGGATCTCGATGAAGATGACGAAGAAGAAAATTTACAAAACAATGATTTAAATGATCGTTTGAAATTCAAAACACCACTTGGAGATATTCTACCGAGTACTTATGAAGGAAGGACGGTGGAAGAGCTTTTTCCAGCATTTAAGCACAATTCTGTACGTATTTCAAAGTTGAAGTATATTTAACTAATTTTGTTATAAGACTTTTTTAGGTACTTAAATTCAGTAAGATATTTGGCCTTGGAAAACCATATCATCTGCCGAAACTATGGAAAAATGTTCAAAAAAAACGCAGAGTGAAACACACATTGTCCTTAACAAACGAAGTAAAGTTGACAGTTTCTTTAACTTTTTAACTACTGATTGTTCTTCAAATTCTCCTTACAGAACAGTGATCCTAGTGAACAACGCGATGAAGATAACAAAATAAAAATTCGAGATCCAACTGTTGAAGAATGTGGTGAATCCAATGAGGTTTGATTTTAAATTACGAAAATTATGCTCTTTACAAATCTTTTGTTCTTTTTTTTTGAAGACTCAGTTTCTTGGCCGACTTCCTATTGTGGATGAGTCACCTTACGAACAGTCGGCAAAAGAAGATGCCAAGAGTCTTTCACCACAAACTACCACAACAAAACAGTCCATACCCAATTGGCGTTTAGGTCCAGCGCGTTACTGGTATGATAGTATTGGACTTGATCTGGACATACCAAAGTTTGATTATGGTTTCAAAGCAAAAACGGTATTTATAGAAGACTTCTATTTTCTTTATGTAGAATATAATATCATTGTGTTGTTTTTCCAGCATGATGAAGAACACTCACAAAATGATAATGATAACGAAAATTTAAACGTATCAGTTGAAAATTTTTTACCTGTTAATCTTGTTCGATGGGAAGATGACGTTATACTAGATAGTTCATCATTACGTGAGAAAATAGATTTGAATTCACAAAAAATACGCTATTGTGCATGGATACCAACATCTACTTATCGATCATTAGCAAGTTTCCAGAAAAGTGTATTTGGTAAGTTGTAAATAATATAAATTACACAAACTGATTCTCGATGCCTTTTCTCTATCTACTTGTAGGCAAGAATGTTGACTATTTAGAATCAAAAACTGGTAAGTTGACTTTTGATATATAGAAGAAAAGTAATTACAGGTATTCTTGTTTTTCTTTGAAAGATGAAACAAAATACAAAAATTGGTATTCTATATTTCCGATTGATAATTATGATTTAATGTATGGTGATTGGGAAAAAGATATTATTATTGATCCAGAGGTAATATTTTTATATTACAAAAAATTTTGCGCTACGATAAATATAGTAACAATAAAGGTATCCAATGGTGAATCACAACACAAAAGCATTAAACGATGTTGAAAAAAACTGAAAGCAAAAGAGATGATTGACCACATAAGTATTCTGGAGCTTTATAAGGCGCAGCATGAGAAAGAGAATATCTGAAAACCTATAAAAAAAAGTGTGTTTGCAGGCTTTCGGATTGCTTCTATAGCAAATATCAAAATCCTTAGCCAAAATTGTTAAGCTATGCTTCGACTTTAGCGTTGCGTTACATCCAACAAGTTTTTGCTCACAAAAACCTATTAATCTCACATCATTCTGAATATGTCATTCCATGATTCTAAATATGACATTTTTATTAAATAATAACATTTCTGGACCGAGATAAATGGAAAATACCTGGAAAAGCTAGGGTTTTTGGAAAACCCATATCTAAGTCCGGGAACGTTTATGCTAATTGTGATGATAGAGAGCATGTAGAAAAACATTCTGTAAAATTCTGGATAAGTTTGAAGTTGGGCGGTGGAGGGTGCGCAAATTTTACTGAAACTAGCAGTTCGGAAAACTACTTAGGAAAAACTTTTATTTTTTTTGCTCAGCAATCTCCCATTCAAACTCAAAATTTACGTTACGTGCAAAATTTACGTTACGTGCTACACTGCCAAGGTTTCTTAGAATGATTCATTTTAACTTTTATTATGAAAACTAATTTTTTTATCTCTTTTTGGTTACGAATATTTTTACATTCAGATGTTGTCTTTCGGGCAGATTCTTTTATTATGAGGATGTCTTTTGTTCCATTGCTGAAATAACTCCCGTTTGTTTTTTATAAGTTATGATGTATTCATTTGTCATTAATTGCTCCATCGCCTCATCATTTTCAATTAGATTTGTGTCTGTGTGTATTGATGCCGGCAGAACGGATTTTAAAATTACAGTAGTAACAACGAGGTCGTACGTTTCTTTTGTTTGATTTTTGACTTTAATTTCGAACTTTTCATCGCTCACTGATGCATTGACCAAACGCTTTCTCATACTGTAACCGTTGCATTTTAGTGTTTGACTTCTGATGATAATATCATTTGATTGACATTTTTCGCAAATGTTTTCGGTATGTTTCGGCAGAATACTTATAATATCACCTAGATAACCATAAGTTGCGTGTCCTATACGTTTTCTAGGAAAGGTTCGGACGCATCGAAAAATATATATGCTTATGAAACGTGCAAAATCAAAATATATCTGACCATAGACAAAGACTAGATAAACACCGCGAGTATAGTGTTCAGAGTTCATTAGTATGTTAAACTTTTACTTCAGTTTAGAACTAATGTTTTTTTAAGGCTAGACGTCTCAGTATTGGGAGTTCCATCGGTTAGCATCTTTAGGTGCTACCCTGCCAAGATTTTCACCTAGGTTAAGCTAACACCAAAAAAACATTTTTTTGCTTGGGCGTAGACTGATAAGACATTTCCCATGGGGAAAGTTTATCGACTTTTCGCGCGTGAGGGACCGCGAAATGTCAACTTGGACTTTCACGAAATTTTGTAGGTAAAGACAGGAAGTTTCACGACGGTTTGGTCGCGTTGTTGCAACATCACACGCGTGGCCACGCGTGAAAAATCTTCACACGTGTACACAAGTGAACAATCTTCACGCGTGATTACGTGTGAAAAAATCTTGACCATGCCGACCATCTATAGTCAGTATAGGTACCAGGATACTTTGAATTAGAAATCTACGATACTACTATTGAGCTAACTTGCCTGAGAAACTACTGAATAAATCTCATATTCATACTTGTCGAATCAATCTTCACGAGTTAACACATGTAAAAAAGTTCTCACGCGTGATTACTCGTGAACTTCCTAAATCTTTTTTCTTAGTTCCAACTTTTCCAAACTATTTTAGTTAATACTTCCTCCCGGATTTTTAATTTTAACATGAGAAATTCACGTGTGGCCACTACACACTTCACGACTTCCACCTGTGATCACGTGCGAAAAATATGACGCGAAACGTTTTTGTGACCAGTTCACCTGTTGTCACAGGTGGAATATATTTTTCACGTGCCCACACACCATTTTACGATGTTCACGTGCGACCGCAATTTATTTCACGATATTCACGCGTGTACACACCGCGGTACCTACTAAAATTTCCCCATGGGTTCAGCTAATTCTTCTCTCTTATAGAAAAATCGAAATAATTTTGTTAGCACATCTATCTAGTAACGAGAGAACAAAAGAGTACCAATACCAAATTAGTTATAAGTAGTCTAACACATAAGATTATATTTAACTCTCTATTCTAATCTACGTCGTATGCTTTGTCTCTTTCATTTTTATGTAGAATTATGTGAGTGACTTTTAACTTCAGGAAATGGAACGTGTTCATGATCCACCAGAATTGATACTAGACGAAAATGATGAACATTTAATACTGGAAGTACCAACAGATCCTAATGATCATACAAAGCATTCAAACCGTGATCTGGATAAAAGCGATAGTCCAATGAAAATGAATAATAAAATGCATCCAAAAGTAAACACCTTTTTTCCAGGTATATTTTGAACTGGGAATTATTTAAATATTTTATTTTATTTGTAGGAACATCGAGTACGTGTAACTCGAACAGTTTTACATCGTACTGGTCTATTAAAAGCGAGCAATGAAACGGGTGATGAAGATGAAGAAAGAAGAAACGATAATCAAACTGGTCAAAATAATAATCGTGTAACACCAAAAAATGATTTCTGGAATTTGTCAAACGATGAATATTATAATCCAAAATTGGCGGATGCAGTTGTTAAAAATATTGGAACATTGAATTTACAGGTAAATAACACACAAACTAACTTACATTACTCCTAATATATACATGAAAAAAATAAACTAAAATTATTCTATAGCTGTCTAATAGTAAAACTCATTCTACACCATATTCTGCGGCAAACTCTCTTCCAATGAACTTTCATATAGTTATCAAATCGTAATTGTCGATTAGAGAATAAAATTTTGATATGTTTATTTTAGCATGCTACTCCAGCCGTTGAATTACATCCTCAATTATTTCCAACATATTTAAATGCTGCCAAATTGAGACAGTTTCATCGTCCACTACTGAAAAAATCTTTACAATTGAAAGATGGTGAATATCATCCAATTGAATCTTTACAAAAAATGATTGATATTAAATCATTGGTAATTTATACGTTTGTGCGACAATGTCATTTTCTTGTTCAATATGGTATTGTTATTATTATTTTTATTATAGGAAAGAGAAAAAGAGCGTCAAACGTATGGTGGTGGAGAAATGTTTTATATGCGTCGTTTACAAGATTTAAGCAGCATGGATAGTGAATTACTATTAGCTGAATATTCTGAACAATATCCACCATTAATTAATCAAATTGGAATGGCTACAAGATTAAAAAATTATTATAAAAAAGTATGACATTATTCAAATTAAAAATTAGGAGAAATGATATATTGTTTTGATATTTACTATGAAAAAGTTTAATGTATTTTTCTCTCAACTATACTTTCTCTTTTTCATAGAAACCCGGAAAACAAGACAATCCTCCAAAATTAGAATTTGGTGAATTAGCTTATGCGCATACATCTCCATTTCTTGCTGACATGGCACCAGGAGAAGTGTTGCAGGTATGAGACTATCTATAATAATAGTATGTGTATAGAAGAGATATATCTTTTATATCTAGGCATTTGAAAATCATATGTATCGTGCACCCATTTATCTACATGAAAATCCTACTACGGATTTTTTAGTTCTCCGAACAAAACATCATTACTATATAAGACATATTCAAAATATATTTGTTGTTGGTCAAGAATGTCCATTAATTGAAGTACCAGGACCAAACTCAAAACGAGCAAATAATTTTACAAGAGATTTTCTTCAGGTAATAAAATATATGATTTTAAAGAAGAAAAAACAAAAAGTATGATTTTTGCTTTGTTGTTTTTATAAGGCCTATATTTATCGACTATTCTGGAAAAGTAAAGATAATCCTACTCGTTTAAAAATGGAAGTGGTACGAAAAGCATTTCCACAAAATGCTGAGAGTAGCATTCGAAAACGATTGAAATTATGTGCTGATTTTAAACGAACAGGTATTATTAACACATTTTTATGATTTGTTCAATTAGAACAAAGAAATATATGTTCATAGGTGTTCACTGTAATTGGTGGGTATTGAGAAGTGACTTTCGTATACCAACAGAAGAAGAAATTCGGCAATTAGTATCACCTGAACATTGTTGTGCTTTCTACAGTATGCAAGCAGCAGAACAACGTTTGAAAGGTATTTTAATTGAATTATTTTGTAATATGTAGAGAGACATTTACAAGGTTTTTTTAGATGCTGGCTATGGTGAAAAATGTCTGTTTGCTCCCGCAGATGAAGAAGCAGATGATAATGAAACTGGCAAGATTGAAGATGAAGTATGAAATTTGTTGAAAATTGTGTCAATTTAAGTAATCTCTGTTTCGTTGTTTAGGTCAAATGTGCTCCATGGCATACAACTAAAGCTTATCTTGACTCGTTAAAAGGAAAATGTTGGTTACAGTTAAGTGGAATTGCTGATCCAACTGGCACTGGTGAAGCATTTTCCTATGTTCGAGTATCAGCCAAACCAAATGCAAAGGTACGATCGGTTATTTTTTTTTTTTTTTAGTGAGATGATTAATCTATTCACGTTAAAATTTTTATTTTTCAATAGGAAGAAGCCGAAATAGCTCAAGCGAAAAAGACTGTAACAGGAACGGATGCTGATTTGAGACGCTTACATTTAAAAGATGCCAAAAAAATTTTAAATAAATTTGGAGTACCTGATCATGTTATTCGAAATTTATCACGATGGCAAATAATTGATGTTGTTCGAACAATGTCAACAGCAAAATTAAAAGACGGAACTGATGGAGGTAAAATGGAGATAATTAATTTTAAATATATTTAATACAAAATGTTTGTATATCCATCTTTTAGCGGCTATGGCAAAATTTGCACGTGGAAATCGTTATAGTCAAGTTGAATATCAAGAGAAATATAAAGACGAATGTCGACGAATATTTGAATTACAAAATCGGTAATTCTGTTAAAAATCGCTTGATGTTGATTATTATTTTATTCTAATATTTTTAGATGTTTATCGGCAAATCATTTAACGTCAACAGATAGTGAGAGTAGTGGAGATGAAGATTCGGAAGTGGATGAAATGCGTAAAAATCTTGAATCAATGTTACAGCCAAAAAATGCTTCTACGAGCAATTCTTCAACAACAGCAGCAACAGATGTTTTTAGTACAGCATTACATAATTTAAATGTAGATATGACAAATATGACTGACGATGATCGAACGAAACAACGACGAGATAAAGATGATGGAACAAACAGAAAATCTGTAGGTTGAAAGAAATTTACTCTCTTTTTTAATTAAGTTCTTTTTTATCTTTAAGAATTCTCGAGTATTAAAAATAATTCGAACATTTCGTGATGAACATAATCGTGAATATCAGTCTGTTGAATTAGTTAAAAAGCCAATGGTGATTGAAGCATATACAAGAATTCGGCAAACAAAAGATGATGCATTCATGTATGTATAGATTAGTTACTGAAACAAGTTTATATGATAATTATTGTTGTTTTAGTCGACAATTTTTTGCACTCGATGAAGTACAACGTGAACAGTTACGCCGTGAACGACGACGTATACAAGAACAATTACGTCGTGTAAAACGACAAGAAAAATTGCAACAAAGTCAACAAGAAAAACAACCAAGTATGAAATCACCAGACGATAATGAAGATGATGATGAAGATGAAATGTTTGAAGAAAGAAATGATCATGATGAGAATTCACAATCCGATTTTTTCTTTGATAATAACTCAAATCATGCAGCAATATCGACTGGTCTTGTGACAACGTTAGCAAATGGTACAATATTACCATCAACTTCTACGACATCGAATATACACAATAATGATTCATTAGATAACTACTTATCAAATACTTCTTTAACAACAACAACAACAACAGCAACAAATGGCGGTAATGATACACAAACAATTGATTTAGCACCAAGAAAAAAACGTCGAAAAGCGGAAAAAGATTTAAAAGTACGTATCAAATAACTGTGAGAATTAAGTAACGGTTATATCTCAAAATTCAGTTAATCGTTTGGGGAACAAAATGTTATTTCAAGAGCGTCTCGATCTTTTTTAATCGTTCTTTGTTTTTGCTTAGATGAAATGTGGTGCATGTGGTGCCGTTGGTCATATGCGTACAAATCGAGAATGTCCTTTGTACGGTAAATCATCTGGAAGCACATCAACAAATCCGTCGACATTAAATAGTATGACGAACAACAATGATGAAACACAACAAAGTAATCATAGTTTTGATAGTGAATTCAGTAAACAATTTAATGAAGAAGCTGTTAAAATTGTCGATGGGACAAAATTAATATTATCAAAGAATATGATTGAAAAGTAAGAAAATATTTCTTTTTTATTAACACGCTAATCATCGATTTTTGTTTGTCATCTAGAGCGGAACAAGCGACTAAAACAAAACATTCTGGCAAAGATTCATCTTCTACGAGAAAAAGTAAAAAACAAAAAATATCAAAAGCAGCAATTAGTTCTAATGATGATAGCGACACAAATGATATAGATGCCCTCAAAGAAGCATCGCCACCACCACCAATCGTTCATATTTCAACAATTCCGTTTTTTCCAAATATTTCGTCAACTACCACACCCACCGAACCGTCTACTCTAAATTATAATCCTCTTGCATCCCCATCATCAGATGTATTTTTTTCAAATAAAAATAGCCGAGGAAAAAGTTCAAACAGTATGTACAACACTTTGGCTTCAACACCCACTATTTCATCGCCATCGTTACATCAACCGGTAACTCCTCTCTCGTCGTCAAACGTATTAGGAACATTGTTTTCATTTTCATCAGTCAAAAATGAAACAGTTGAACGTACACAAAGCACTAGTTCCGTTGATTATTATTCTGATCGACCAGTTAAAAAAGCTCAAAGACGGCGTATAGATCCTGTTGTTAGTTTTGCATCGTTATTAGAATCAATCTTAAATGAATTGAGAGAATTACCAGAGGTTAGTATTTTTGTACACTTATTACTGTATTTATAAAAAAAAAACGCAGAAATTAGTGGTTATAAAATGGAGATTTGGTACCATTAATGTCTCTATGGGGTGTGAAGGTTTTTAAAAAACAAATTTTCTTTCTCTTATAGGCTGGTATGTTTTTAACACCAGTTAATGCTCGTCGTTTTCCTGAATATTATCAACAAATTAAAGATCCAATGGATTTTCAAACAATTCGACAAAAAATTCATTCACATATGTACGAAACACGTGAAAGTTTCTTGGCTGATATGAAACAAATTGTTGATAATAGTAGACAATTTAATGGACCCGATGATGCAATAACACGTGATGCTCAGTTCGTAATGGAAACCTGTTTTCAAAAATTTGCTGCTGTAAGTAGGATGTAAATGAATTGCGCTGCCATTATACGATCGTTATTCGATATGTGAAACTCGTATAACGTTTCGTGTAACTTCTCTGAATTTCTCTAAAAGAGGAAGAACAGGGAGTGAAAGTTTGTAAAGGGACAAATTGCTGGAAATCTTTTTCTGTCTTGATATCCCGAATATGTGATAAAAATTTCAGGTCAAGAAGTCTGACTGTTCGGGAGCAAACTGTGTTTTACTGTCAAAACGCGAGATTAAAATGGGTAAATCTCTAGAGAAAATAGACCTAAATATAACTTATTATACACTATTCGATTTTCTTCAAGAAACTGATAAATATTACAAGTTTTTAAAATGCTTTTCGACTCCTTATTCGATAGAAAAGATGAGAAAATCAAGACTCTAAGTGTTTTTTCATGCTTTTCTCGTATTGTATTACTTTACTCCATTTTGAGACAAGATTTTGTTTAGTGTAACTATTTGTATTCTATACTAATGCCTTGTAAATTAATTTCATTTTGATTTTTTAGAAAGAAGATAAATTGATGAAATTAGAAAAGTCAATAAATCCTTTGTTAGACGATGATGATTTGGTAGCAATATCCTATTTATTTGAACGTATTGTAACTGATCATTTGATGAATGTCGAAAACTCATGGCCATTTCTTCGTCCTGTTAGTAAAGTGAAAATTAAAGATTATTACGATATTGTGAAGACACCAATGGATTTAGAAACGATTAAAACGGTACTATTTTTTCTTCCGTCTTCGTCCATAATACGATGTATAATTATTTTTCTTTGTTATTGTTTTAGAATATACTCAAACATTCTTATCGTAATCGATCATCATTTTTACATGATGTTGAATTAATATATAAAAATAGTGAACAATACAATGGACCAGTAAACTGCTATACGGATACGGCATTAAAAATTGTTGAAACATGTCGTCAACAATTAAAAAATTATGATGAACAATTTTTAGTGTTGGAAAAGAATTTAGAATTACAAGAAAAACATATGAATTCAACAAATAACACGTCAATGTTATTATTTGATGATGATGATTACGATGATATTAAACCACATCAAAGTCAGTTAAGTACAATAATATCAAACAATGAACAACCACAACAACAACATGATACTTCGATGGAAACAAATAGTACAACTATGCTGTATGGTAAGTGTAAAAAAAAAACAACGAAATCTAAAAGAATAACAGTAGTATTCGCCTATTTTTTATTTTCTTATCTTTCAAGTAGATAGTACTAGTACTTAAACATTAATTTATATTTTAGAAAATAGTGATGAAAGTTTTAATCCGGAAGGATTTAAATCAGTTGCAAGTCCACCACAAATAGACCAAACAGGAATGTCATTGGCAACATTTATTAGTCGAGATTTCTCGTGTATTAATGAGAATGAAAGTATGATCGTTAATGATGATAATCCAATCATTAATTTTAATTCATCAGCATCTGTAATCGATGATAACAAGCAACCTAGTGAGAAAAAAGAAAATAAATCAAATCGACGTGGCGATACAATTGAAGATGTTTTAGGTACAAAATTGCTCTTATTCAATTTTATGGAGTAAAATAGATTTTTTTTATGTTAATTTTTAGGTGATATAAGTGAATCGGATCAATCATCGGATGATGATACTGAAAAAACAACATCTAAAAAGACACTTGATTCTTCGTCATTAACAACAGTTTTATCCGCAGATATTTTTTCATCTAATGAAATATCTTCGGCAAAAGA
>CAJNOQ010000359.1:0-53654 GCA_905250885.1 Didymodactylos carnosus | reverse complement strand
ACCTTTTAAGCCTTTCAAAAGTAAGATGCTGCACTCACTTTGCACTCAAAAGTTATTCAAAAAGCAACCAGCGGTCTGACCATTTGGAACGGATTATAGAAACGTGTTAGTAAACATATTTCTCAGTAGTTTGTTCTAAGATTGTATAACGCTCCTCGATACTCATACTTTATAGTAATTTGCTAACTCTACTGTAGTAATTTAGAAAAAAGGGATAATAAGTACAGTAAATCTTGACTACAAATTATCGAGTAAAGCGGGGGCTTTTCTTAAATATGTTTTTTAACCTTTCATGGGTTTTATTCTAAGAACTTTTTCAGATTTGGAGTTTTTCGTTCACGCTTTTGCAGTCAAGTAGCCGAAACTGTGGCCTTTCTGCTGGTAACAAACCGGCTCTGATCTCTTTGAGATAGGATAAGCTTCATGAGAATTGTGGGATACCTTCAAACACTTTCTAGAAATTTCATTTTTTAATTGACATGGAGCTCTACAAAAATATCTCACGAGTGCCACTTCAAATTTCCCTTGAAACATACCTGACTATGAGAAATTTTTGATGCTGACCTCGAATCTGATATCCGTTCATCCCTATACGGTCTTTCAGAACCTCTGTTCAAATTCAGTGTCTTCAGGAACTCATAATGAACTTTCGTTTGAACAAATTCTGATAGTGCCAGATTGCAGAGCATATCAAATAACCCCAGTGGACAAGTTCTCACTTAGTTATAAAAATTTCAGTGTTTTATCCAGCCAGAATAAGGATCACTGAGGTATTTTTTCCATACAAAACCTATAAGTCAATGAAAACTTGTCACCAGGGATAATATAATATGCTCTACAATCTGGCACTATCAGAATTTGTTCAGACGAAAGTACACTGTGAGTTCCTGAAGACGCTGGATTTAAACAGAGGTTCTGAAAGACCGTATGAGGATGAACGGATATCAGATTCGTGATTAGCATAAAAAATAACCCATAATGAAGTATATTTCAAGGAAAGTCCAAGTTGGCACTCGGAGATCTTTCCTCGTCAGACAGTTTTATCGGACAACGTGAAGAATGATTTCAGTGTATCCCTGAGATTATAAGTAATCGAATGGTGTAAAAATATTTCTTGAATCTGTAACTACGCTAAGATAATTAGCGCTACCTAAGCAAACCTTTCAACACGTGAACTGCACAGCGGTCTGGTCTGGTCTGGTAGATTTTGATGCTGTCGCACCGTTTAATGCTGGTTTAATATTATTCTACGCCGCATCAAGCTAACATGTTTCGATTTCTATAAAACGTCCTTCTTATTCTACTTGTTGCATCAGAAAAACTATCTGATTTAAACGTGTTTAACAATGAGCACTAACTGGAAAAATCCTTTCAAGTTTTCAAAGAAATCTGTATTCATCAGCGTCTATAGACGCTGTTTTGTAAAACTTTGTGCAAATATAGTTTTATAAAACTTGTGCCAATAATTGTAAATTGGATACTGGCTATTTTACTCAATGACTTTTTCGTTTGCATTCCTGCTAGGCCAATTTTAGTGAGAGAATTTATTGTTTCCTATGTACTGTGAGCATCTCTGATCATACGACGCTATTTCAAAAATAATTCTCCAGTGTAAATCAAACCATCCAAAACCTTACCCACTAGAAAATGTCAAATGATCAATGTAGGTAAGGTGTACTAGTGAAGAAATTTTATCTTTCTAATCTGAAAGCGATTAAACTTTGGATGATGCAAAAAAATTTTTAGTTAATTATTCAATTTTAATCTGCAGTAGTAATTATGTTTCATCCTTTGCTAACCATTCAAATATTTATTCGATCGAATTGAAAGAATTGATGACGAGTATTTTCAAGGACAAATGAATCCGTCGCTCCATATACATTTTTATACTAGACAAAGCGATAAACAGAAACTATTGGCAGAATAATAAGTGAAAACAAGAGAAACCAAATCGGTCTCAGAAGTTCTTTTTACCTCATTAACTTTCAGAGTTATTGGTTATCAATAATTCATTATTACAAGAGATTGTTAAAGCAACTTGCAACTCAGATAGATGTAGGGCGGATAGAAATTTAGCAATATTAGCTGCTAGCTTAGACCTAAATCAAACCATTTGTATGCTTGTTTGTACGTCAGATGATGATATAAATACACGTTCGTATGTAAAGATTTGGATATATGAGATAGGATGAACATTCTATGAAATATCCATCACTCGATTACAAATTTGGAAGTGTGTATGCAAAAAAAGAAGTCCCATATAATATTTGGTGAATTAAATTAATTGTATTTGTGAAACTATACCAAAAAATAATCAAAAAGTGATTTTTTAAATTCAAAAAACAAATCTGTTTAAAACATGATGAATTCTACTATGATTTCAATTGCGAATGATAAGTAAAGTGTGTAATCCAAGAAGTCTCACCGGAGTTCAACACTGTGTCGTATTTCAGATTTTCTAATGAACTATGTCAGTTGTTTTCGAAATATACTACATGAGCAACCATAAACGTAGTTTTGGATATTCAAGTGAATTTCAACGATGTGAGACAAATCAGTTGTGTTTCAAATACAACATCTAAGAATTATTCTTTACTAGAAAAATATCTTGTATCGATTTGTCGTTGATATAGAAAAATACATGACTTATTTAAATAATGTGATCTACAATATAAATACTTCTTCATAGTATGTATCTCTTTGGGTGTATTGTTAACCTTGAAATATCTGTTCCGTTCATGATAGACGTTAAAATATTTCCTGTTTTTACTTTATTTTTCTATTCATTTTCTCAAAGATAGTTTTGATTATCAGTGGCATATTTTTCTAAAAACAACGTTCAAGATTACTCGTTTGTACTTTTGATAAAAATTCTTATATTTCATTAAAAAAAAAAGAGCTTTCGGTATAATATTCAAAAGAAAATATCTATGGGTAACGAAAGAAAACACTTTGTCTTTTATATTAGTTTTTTATATTTTTAAATCAAAACGGATAGTATTTCTATTTCCAAAATATAGTCATCAATCTAAGAAACTGGCCATTTCTATACTCTTGATGTAAAAGAATACACCCAATAATTTCGTTTTTGAGCTTTTTCTTTCGAGATCTATAACAATGGTAAAAGTCCCAAGTGAAATCAAAAACTCAGGTTTTGAAAACCCTGTAACTCGAAAAGAAAAAATCAAAAACGAAAAATGAAAATTACTGTTTTAAGATATCGCTTTAAGTGGTAAAATTTTGGATCCGATCGGATGAAGTTTCGATGGGATCGTAACGTTCATAGACTGGGATCACTACTGTTTTGTGCATTACAATCAACATTAGACAAGACAGTTTTTTCAAGTCATATGCACCCGTGCATATATGTTCGCAAAAAACAATTGAAAAATTTTGTACGACGTCTCCTTATGAAAAGAACACTTTGCTCTATCAGATTATGTAGAAAAAAACTTTTTTTGAAGGGCCTAAAAAGAAGAGAAAACTTTAAGAAATCAAAAAAATCGAGTTCTTTCAGTCTTTCAGGCCCAAACTTAAAAAACTCATAACTTTTTCCTTAAAGGTAGTGGAATGCTGAAAGTGGTCTTATTTTGTAGTCCAAAATTTCCTCCACATTAGTCTACATTCAACTGAAAATCAAAAACTTTTTTGAAAATAGAGGGGTTGTACTCTTAATTATATACTATGAAATAATGAAATTAAATACGATATTCTATCATTATCAAATGATTTTAGTTCAGTGTGGAGCTATTACAATCTGTTTTTAAAAGTTTTAAAAAAAATTTAAGGATTTTTGTTTTTTTTCTCCTGAAGTGAAATACAACTCGTTGTCATAGTGACTTCAACAAACAGAAGACAACAGATTATGAATGTTTGGTATCAATGGTTGAATGGTTCTAAGAGAATTTTAAAAAAGTATAAAAAGAATCAATACCACGATCAATTATACTCGTTTATTCAATTTGATTCCCACAGAACTACGTATAGCTAAGTACTTTCCAACAAATGATTGTGCTAGAAAAAAATTAAATATTCAATTTTTTTTTTATTTCTTTAGAAAAATAAGTTTACTTTCTTTTTTTTATTTAACGCTTGATATATTTTATTAATTAAATTTACATTAAATATAGAGAATTTAAAATTTTGAAATGTATTTGCTTAATACATTGTCTATCTCAATAGAAATAGTTCAGAATTTTCTAATACAATTGAAAAAAAAATTCAATACATAAATTTTTCGTACTATATGAAACAAATAATAATCTATAATTGTAAAAATTATGCCAATCATTGAAAATAAACGAAAGTAACAAAACTTTTCTAAAATGAAAGTAAAATTTAGTTTTTCATTTTTTGACACGACACGTGTAAATTGAAATATGATGTTTCAGTTATTAAAAATTTTATTGTTGTCTATAGAACTATTTTATGACAAACAGAACAAAACAAAAAAAAAAATAGAATTATGTGTACAAGAAAACAACATCTTTTGGTCATCTATTGTACCATCTTTCTACTAGCAGCAAAAATATCCTAATTTAAATATTTTTAATTTCGTTCTTTTTGATTTTTCTTTTCTTCTCTTTTAATGAGATACACTTATGTCATTGAATTCACACATTCACACTGTGTCATGAACAAATCAAACATATCTCACTCACTCACATTTTTTTACTGTTGTCACTCTTCAAAAGAGAGAGTGCAAAAAAAAAAAAAAAAAAAAAAGAGAATAAAAAAAATTAATAAACTGTCTATATGAAGGATCAGTTTTTAGTGGCAGTAAAGAAGAAATAACAAAAAATTGAAAAAAAAAAAGTGTCTTTTAGTTGAATAATATTTCACGATTGGAGTAACGTAAGATGGTAAATTCGAAAAAACGAGAATTACTCGAACGATATCGAAATCTATTAGAAAATAATTTGATATTAACCGATGAATTTTTAAAATGGTTTAAAGATAAAAGAGTATTACCAGATTTTGTTATCGATGAAATTAAAGTAAGATAAAGACAGGTTTTTTCCATTTAAATGTTAAATAAACTAAATTATACACTTATCGAACTCTGATACTTTTTAAATTTGATTTTTTTTCTTGACAAAACTACTTTAATCGACCTTAATCAACAATTAAATGGCTTGTTTGTGTAAGGTCGTAAGTGCGCTGCGTTTCTTTCACATTGATTGGGCTATACTATATGTAGCAACAAAAGCTCATACAGAACTCGAAGGCATCTCATCCTTAAAGGGTAAATATTTTTCTTGAAGTTAATCATTAAGCAATCCAAACAGTTAATAGATTTTCAGATGAAAGATCGTTAAAATAAAGGACGGATCGTACTAAAGAGCACTGAGTTTGAAACGGGCAAAAGAGCACAAGATAAACTATCAACGTTAGCTTTCTCATTAATTAAAAGAAAAATATTTGCTTCTGAAAATGATACGTGCACTGACGAAAAAGTTCATCGTCAGCCGAACAGACCGTAAACATACCACTGTCTTATTATGGATGTTAATTTCTGCGTGAGATAAACTAGTGTGCTTTCTTCTTGCAATTTTTAGTTAGTTTATCTCATGATATAATCGGAAGTGGTAACCACTTCAGATTATATCATGAAATCACCTGCAGATATGTCAGAGATTCAACTTTCTTGGTACGTTAAAGTTAAGTATCAAAACCATGTGTCTTTAGTCGAAGAGTAAAGTTGTATTGCAGAAAAATAATATATTTCATCCATCAGTAATGACCGTCCCGATGACACGAACAGACTTGGACTCCAGATTTTTTGCACTTCTAGGATAATATACAAAAATAGTAATTCAAAATATATGTCTACTTTTTTTCTTTTTAAAGATTCTTTTTAGTTGTGTTTGTTTACTTATGTTTTAGCTCCCTCCCTCTCTTCTGATAATCTATATGTGTACTCTCGAAAGCAAAGTATTTTTTATGTCGTCATCATCATAAAATAAACAATATATGTTGTTATGTGTGACCCCTAATTGACATTTGTTCTTATTTCCTAAGGCTATTACAAATTCCAGCGAACGAAACAAAAAATTTTTTCCAAGTCTAATTGAAAATGGTGATTTGGCTTTTAATAGATTTTCCGAAGCATTAATTGCTAATGGACAACCATTTCTAGGTGAATTTCTTGAAGCAGAAGGTAAATAAGTTTTGTTTCTCTATCTGATCGTCTTAAAATTAAATGTTTTATTATTTTATCATTTTATTGTTCAGAGAAAAAATTGGACGATGTACTAGACAATGCTACGGAAAAAATTGTTATTGATGATGAATTTGTACGGAAATGTCCGGGAATTGATAAATTGAAAGTTGAAACACGAGAAAAACTAAAAAATTATCTACAAGAACAAGTGAAATGAACTGTTCAATTTTCTATCTAAGATATTTGAATATTTTTCTCTTTAGCTGTTAAAAGTTTTTCTAAAAGAAACGTGGAAACCACAGAATCAAGGAAAATCGGTTGAACTAATCAATTTAAAGCGTCAACATTATGAAACACAGCAAAAATTAATCGAAACGGTTGAAGAAGAAAAACGAAATGTCATTACACTGAAAGATACGCTAAAATCAGAACAGATTGCTCGTCAACAAAAGGTAGTTATTGATAAACGAATAACTAAATAATTAGTGATATATTTTATTCCATTATAGGAAGAAGAGATGAAAGAATTGCGTGGAGAAGTTGGTCGTTTGAAAGCAGATTTTGAACAAAGATGGACTAGTCAGATAAAAATGGTATAAAAAGATGCCTTTTCCCCCTTACTTGTTAGTCTGTTACATTTAACATGTTTAAGGTTGATGCCAACAATCGTTCTGTATTTAAAATGCATGATAAAATGGTTATGTTGACAGATTGGTTAAGACAATTAGGTACTAATGCCTTACATTTGTTAAGAGTGCCCCACTCCTCTTTTTTAAAAAAGTTTCGGATTTTGAGCAGAGCATAGCCTGATGTAGAGGAAAGTGTGGGCTAGAAAATGAGACTACTACCAGCATTCCATGACCTTTCTTCAAAAAGTTATGCATTTCTGAACTTTTTCCTTCAAAGCCTAAAAAAGCTCAATTTTTTAGTTTCATAAACTTTTCTTTCCTTTTCTGTCCATTCAAAATTTTTTGAAAAATGTTTTCCGATGAGTTTTCGTGGAGATATAAGCATCGCAGCAAATGCTCTGAAAAAAGGGACCTGTGTATAAAATGTATTTTTCTCGAAAACTGGTTTTTTGTTATGGGACTTGATTGTGTCACATTACGATCTTCCTTAAATTTCATCCAATAAACTTAAAAATTTTACCAGAGATACTCAAGACACTATCGCAGAAGTACTTTTCTGAAATTTTATTTTAGATCTTTTTTTACCGAGTTATAGTTTCTAAAATTGAAAAACTTGCTTTTTGCGACGTTTTTTAGTATTTTTCCTATAATTCGACAAGAAAAGGTCTTTAAAAAGATTCTCCAAAAATACCTTTGCAATAGTGTCTTGAGTACCTCTGGTAAAGCTTCTAAGTCCGTCGAATGAAATTTAAGGGGTTTTTCATGTAATACAATGAAAAATCGAGTTTTCTGGAAAACTCGTGAATGGTAATACTTAAAAACTTGAAACAAAAACAAAAAAATGCTCCATTGAGTTTCCAATCAATTCTGAAAATATGGAACCTTAGTGACTTTTAATTTTTATTTCACAGCATCTCTACGGAAAGTCCAAAAAAAAGGAGAGGGGTACCCTTAATCTATTAATCTAACGGTGTTGACTACACATTTTTAGTTTTTTTTCAGATAAAATGTTAAAAACGACAATCTTACAAAGTGGTTTGGATGGAGATACAATGGATCAAATGCAAAATAAATTAAGACGTTATACAAAAGAAATTGAATCATTAAGAGGTCGAGGAATTGGCACTGATAAACTGAGAGATGAATTGTACGATTCATTATACACCAGTCGATATTTACCGATACAAGATAAGAAAAATAAACCCTTTCACGACTTTCTATTAAATTTATTTGGTATTAATCAAGTAACAGAATTGGCAGCGATATGTACCAAGGATGTTTTACAAAGTAAACAAGAACAAGATCAATTAAATGAGATCAAATGGCGTGATCTAAAAATTGAAGAATTAGATCATTTAAATAAAGAATTACAAGTCGAACTCGATCGTTTAAGGTCGTTGGCAAATAATTCTGATCAAGATGCAAATAAAATGGTTAAGAAAAAAGAATGGAAACCACCATCGATGGTTGCTACACCAAGAGATGCAAGTAAACAGAAAACTCGTGAAACATTGAAACCATCGAGAGTGGAATTTGGATCAAAACCAGGCAACAGTTAAACATCAATATACTTCTATCCAATACTAATAATTTTCCGGTGCTCGCTACATATCGTATAATTTATGATTATTAAACTCATTGTAGTCGCTCACATGTGATGTTCTTTCCTTTTTTATGTATAAACAAAATTGTTTTTTTACTATTTTTATTCGTATTTTAAATGCATCTCTCATTAGGCCTACGTTCATAGATGTATGACTCTTGGCGCATACTTATCTTATCTATTTGCTTTTATGACTAATTATTTAATCATTTGAAATTACACTGTAACATATTGTTTTATAGTATTCTTCTAAAAAAGTTCTTATACTGTTTAAATGAGGTAAGTAATGAATTAACGGCCTATACATAAGTTTTGCATAAAATGTCGAGCACCGTTTCTTCATGTCGACACTATTCTGAAGATTTCGCTTTTCTTTTTTTGTTTGAAAGAGTAAAGTCTGAACTACAAAATGTGCATCAAACAAAATTTTCTCTCGCTAAACTTTATTAAGAAAAAATTCAAAAACTAAACATCACTACAAACGTTCTAGCAAAATTTTATTAAACATATCAAGAAAATCTTTTTACTGGTGTCAAAAATAATCACTTTTTACTGAAACCAAATGCATGAAAAAATAGCTCGTGAAAAATTCTGTCACCTCGATCCCCTTAAAAGAAATTTCAGGTTTCTTTTTAGTGGTTTTCTGAAACGCTTTCAAAAAGTCAGCTGTTTTGAAAGTCAAGCTTTTGCATCCACTCTTAGATGTAATAATCAGCTATTCTTCAAACTTATCTTTAAACAAGAAAAGAACGTTTTCGAAGAAGAGAGAACAGACATTTTAACAATTTACCAGAACATTTGTAGTGATGCTTAGTTTTTGAATTTTTTCTCAATAAAGTCTTGCGCGAGAAAATTTTGTTTGATACACATTGTGTAGTTCAGATTTTGCTCTTTCAAACAAAAAAAAAGTTACATCTTCAGAATAGTGTCAACATGAAGAAACGGCGCTCGACATTTTGTGCAAAACTTATGTATAAACTGTTATATTATGCAGTAACAATATTTCCGCACGAATAATATAATTACTTACGGTAATGTTAAAGAATTATGTTATTCTGTATGCTGTAATAGAAGATACTGCTCTCCGAGTATAACATTTAATATGATGTGTCGAATCTCGACTAAAATGTTAGAGATCGATTAAAACAGGGTCAAAGTAGGTCATGAATTTTTTTCGTCTAGAAGTTACAAATGACACAAACATTCTGAACGGTACAAACTAAAACCATCCTGTTTTAAGCTATAAAAATTCATGATGACAATTTTGAAATTTTCTTTCCTTTGCTCTTGATATGCAATTCGAACAGTGATCGGCGTATCACTGTTCCTAATAACATCAGCAAATTTTAAAAATAATTTTTCTTTTCGAAAAAAAACATTTATTGAATAACAATTCACACGCTTGTGAACTCACATGTTTTCCTGAAGAAACATAACTATGGTATTTAGTGGAACAAATGGATAAAACATTAAGATACTACATTAAACAATGACAATCATAATAAATACTTCCATTTAACGAAAATCGTTCAAGATTTATGTAAATAAACTGAAAAATGAGTATATTGTTTGCGTATTAACAACACAAATAGTTTTCATCATAAACAATAATAGTGGAAAACCTTGACTTTTTCTCTTGGAAGAGAAAACCATCCATCATTTCACTATTGAAAAGTTCGACAGAGCAGTGATTATATGAGGATAATAAGAAAGTTGACTTTTAATACATATTTTGCCTCAATTTATTGTCTTCGTAAAGTGTTTAAACTTGTTATACATAATCATTATTTATACCATTATGTTATTAGAAATAATTTGTTGTAAAGCATGGAGTCAGATTTTAGTAAAACTTCATTTAATGTGGAACGAGATAAATGTGTTTTGATCACCAAATTTATTAGCAGCGACATGAGCACCAAAAAATAAGACTTTTGAATCAATTAAAGAAATTTAAACTAAAGAAAGTATATATAAGAAGAATATATAACAATATAATCGCAAATTAATTAGTGGGCAGACAAGAAAAAGAATATAAAGAAGTATGAACGCAAAACAGTTTAATGTTTGCCAATATCGTGGATCAGATTTAAAAAATCATACAAAATATTCGTTAAAATGCAGTTAGTATAGAAAGTATTCGTTTTGTTCTTTTGAAATTCAGATAATTGTGCCGGATAGTAATCCACAATCACTGGTGATCATGTCCAGAAATGAACATAAACACGAACAAAAAGAACGCAATCCTACAACACGTTTACCATCACCCATTCGGAAATCGGTGTCAACATATGTTAAATATGGATTATCACAAACACAAATTAAGTCATCATTAGGTCAAGATCATCCAAATGCTCCAATAACGTAAACAAAGTTAATTAATTTAGTATCGTACGAATATACGAAACGATAGGCCAGAGATTTTTTCAGTTTTCAATTTACGAAACTGGTATATTCAACATAATGACGCTAAGCAGCCACATTGCACTTTGGTGCCTTTTTATACGATTGATGACATTAATAGTATTTCTGTTTTTTTTTACGACGAATGTTTCTTTCAACAAATTCGGCTCACAACATATCTGCAAGTTGACGCAACATACAAAATTACGCGGATTGAATTGCTACTTTTGGTTTTTGGATGAACCGATGCCCATTGTCATTTCAAGCCGTTTGGTGTAGCATTAATTTCTCATGATGAAAATGCCAAATGTTATAACCAATTATTTACATCAATTAATGCGTTAGCTGTGCAAGAATTCAATCAGCCATGCTTAATTAATCACGTGATGGCCGATGGAGTATTAGGTATGCCATGTTTTTTTATCTGTTATCTTCACCTATTCAGTTTATTATTTAGGTATCACAAGTTCTCAGCAGACGGTGTTTCCACACAGTCGCCGTATGATGTGCTGGTTCTACATGATCCAAAAATGCAGACTACGTCGTAATTTAGTCACAAAAGAACAGTGGGTAAATATTGATGCGGATGTTCATGTCGTTCAACTTTCTTTTTCAGATGACGTGTTCAATCGTAATATTGATTTACTAATGCAAAAATGGAATGCCACTCCAACAACGAAGAAATTTTCGGATTACTTCGCTGATCAATGGATAGCAAAATTACTCTATTGGTAAGAAAATAGAACCAATTTGTATGCTTAAGACTAATCCAGTTACTTTCATTTAGGTATGAGGGTGCTGCGTTTGGTAAACAATCGATGAATGCCATTATAAAACAAAAGTATACACTCCGTAATAAGTTACATTTATCGGCGTTTCTACCAAAAATGGAACAAATGTTTGTTAACGGACTGGTCGTCCGAAAGGTTCGTACGGCTTTGTTGGCATATAGTTAGTTTTTTTGTTGTATATTTTTTCTTTAATTTAAATTTTCTTTTTAATTAAGTGGTTTGGTGATTAGTTTTTTCTGCTCTGTTTCTATTTATTGTTGTATATATATTCTTCTTGTATATACTTTCTTTAATTTAAATGTCTCTAATTGATTTGGTAATCAAAAGTCTTATTTTTTGGTGATCATTTCACTGCTAATAAATTTGGTGATCAAAAGTCACTTTTTTGGTGATCAAAAGAATTGATACCCATGTGGAATAGCTAATCTTTAGAATTATATATCAAATAAATAAATTAACGATATTTATTAAAGAAGTATTAAAATTATTTGAGTCAACAGTCAAAACAAAAAGTAATTGGATGCTAATAGTTGATATTGTGTGTTGACTATATGAGATGTGATTTTTCCATATTGAAGCTCGATTTATTAAAACGACATGCCTTTATGAATGTTAAAAAATGACGATCTGTGCCTTTATTTATAAAGTGAAACAGTAGACCATTTCTTTTATCTTAGATACACAAGTCGCAGTGTAATAAGAAGAGAGGAGAGTAATTTGGTATTATAGGTAGTAAGGACTTTTCATAACAAGTGTTACGCATCATTCTTTTATCGAAGCAAAAGACTCGGGATCACCATTTGTAATAAAAGTAACAGTAAAACACTTCCATTATTCATTCATCCGATGTATTCCATATTTCGAAAATGTATGAGTTATAGAGAAGAGCAGAGGAACAAAAGTGCTACAAACCAAAAGGACTAATCTCAAATTTATTTCACATTGACAAAACATTGAGAGCGTTTAAAAACACTTATCATCAGTAACAACACATATACGGAGTTACTAAACCAAGGAATAGGATAAAATAGTATCACAATAAATAAATGAAACAAACGTATTTCAGTATAACGAATTACTAAAGTCAAACTATGTGCTTGCCCCGATACAAAAACAGTTAATTGCATCAACAATAAAACAACGTCATGGAAGAATTATACCACTATTTTTTAGTAATATTTTGACATTTCTTTTTCATGTCCTGTGAGACAAAAGACTTTTGTAGTTCAAATGAACGCCACTTACAATATAAACATTAATGAGAGAATACGATGTGTATTAAATGCATTGAAGCATTTAAGACTTATGGAAAAATATTTACAACTTCCTAATGCGACGTCCCAAAAAGTTGTATTCATTGTTTTCTTTTAAACCGAAAGGTCTGTTCTACAAATTCATTACAGTTTCATTCGTCCTATGACTTTAGTATACGCGTTAGAATCGTGCCTTTTTTAGTTATAGAAGAATTGTTAACTGTAAATAATATTTAATATAAGCTATTGTTATCAGAACGTTCTTTCTTCAACATAATTATCTTTTATATTTTATTTGTATTTCTTTGTGATACTTCGACCTCATAGTCATTATTAAACATAGAATTTATGTAAGACCTTGTTTTCCTCTTGTAATATAAGAACCATAGTTTTAAAGTGTCGAATCTACTTGAAACAATCGTTTTTCTACTTGTCTAGTAAGTAGGCACTTATGATGAAGAAAATGATAGAAAGCAACTTCATCATTAGAAGCAAGACCTATCAAACGAACGATTAAACGCAAACGAAAACAGTGATAACGATCAAATATATTGCCATTTGCTGAATTAATAATTAATAAATACTATTTGCTAACTTTTTAACTTTCTCGTCTCTGAGTTGACCAAATAACAACAAACGATATATCTTACAATTGTCAAAGTATAGCATAGAACCATTACCATGCTAAATTTGAGTTTATCTGTTTAGTAGACGTTATGAACATAAAAAACGCTTTTGTCTCAAGAGAAAAAACAAATGAACATTTCAGAAATCGAAAAGCGTAAAAAAAGCTGTCTATTTTTTCCATCACAAAGGGGGCTTTTTAGTTTTCTTTCGTTTGATTACGTTTTGAGATGAAAAAAGAAAAAGTTCAAAGATTCTCAAAAAAGTGTTAAGTGAAGAGAGAAAACTGAAGTTCAACATACCAGAGACTCAAACTCAACCTAATAATGAGTTCTTTTCTGGCAATACAATACGGACTTAAACTATAACCTTGTGACAAAAAGTAAACGAGTGAGTTTTTACCATAACTCGTAACAGTTGGTGAGAATCGAAGACATTCTGCTATTTTCGTCGTAACTTAGCTTAGACGAACAAAATTTAATTTGAGAGATTTTCATCGGAAAAATGCTACAATAGATTAAAAAACTGAATCCTAATGTATCGATATAATATGAAATCAATAGCTTAAAGATTATTAGGTTTACACCGTTCCAATTTTAAGTAAATGTTAAATTGAGGAAAAGAAGCGAAAAATTTTTCATTGTGTCTTATCAATCAATAACATCGAAGAGTTTATTGTAAATACAAATGTTGTTCTTTTTACGCCTCTTTTTGCTATTCTACACTCCTTTTTTTCTCTTTTACTAATTGGAACAGAACTGTTATTGTTATTCATATTTGAGACATAGAGAGTAGTTTCCAATAAAATATTAAACATTTGTTTGAATAATTAATACGGGAAAGAAGAGAATGAGAGAATACAGTTCTTCTACTCGAGATTTATTATTCCCAATCAATCAGTAATTTGCAATTCATCACTGATTAGTTGAGTGGTGAGTCAAAATAATATACACCTCGAACACGAATATTAAATTTATCACAGATTGATCTGCCTACATTCTTCTTTCCGAGTATGCGAGTCGCTTTAAACGAAAAGAAGAAAAATATAAAAAAGTTGTCTATTCAATCGGCTAGGATTGTTGTCTATGTATATATACATCTGCTAGAATGGTAATATGATGATGATGATAATAAGCGGGAAACTTATCTATTGTGAAAAATTATAATAACATGTTATTGCTAAACAAACAAACAAATTTTTTTTTTTTGAATAAGAGAGTTAGTAAGATTCAATACATTTCTAAGATTCTAGTATATTTTTTAAGAAAGGTAAGATATCTAGTTCATTTATTTTAACAGGTTAACAAAAAGAAAAGGAAAATAAGAACTTAGAACGAAAATAATAGACTAAATCACTCTATTTTAAAGTTCATTTTTACAGGTCACACTTTTATGGTGCACCTCTAATATCATTGCTTTATAGTAGGAGAAACTGATCATTTTTTATGCTTATCAGAAAACTTAGGAAAAACATACATTTTTTAAGATCTTCAGAGTAGACTGTATTTGGGTCAAATGCATCGGTTTATAAGCAAGTACTTTGAACTAATTATTACTTCTTGAGAAGACAAAAGAATGTCCCGTCTTGCAGCTACTATTGTCTATGTGAGGTACTACAAGGTAGATTTGTTAGTTTCGAGTAGTTCAATATCTCCTTCGAAGCTGATAATAGTCAACTGCATAACTTGTCGGCATTGAGGTTTGAATGCAATACTTCTAAAGTATATGACGAATAACATAGACATCAAGTCTTGTCACCATCATCCTGTAACCATGGATTTCAAGTCCCTTTGTCTGCTTGACATTATTTTTTAGTTTACGATTACAATTTCATTCTTCTTCCTACGCTGATGCAGTATGTAAAACGTTTCGCAAAATTCTAGGTGATAGTTGATTTGACGAATGCTTGTTCATAGTTTCTTACTTGATTAATAATACCCTTAATTATAATTGATCTACAAGCTGTTTTTGCTATCGTTTCATCAACTGTGTTGTTTTAGCTAGTAAACAAAAACAATCTGAATACAATAGTTAACACCTATGCGAATGAAAATACGTTTACCATTTTGGGATTATACTTCATCTAACAAGAATTCTTTTTCCTGTACTGTTTATTGTGATTCTGCACCAGTTTTCCCGTTATTGTTCGTAATTTTGAACTAATGATTTTGTCCTTATAAGAAAAAAGCTTATAGTAAGTTTATTTACTCTATCGACACACAATTGATGGATTTCTGTTATTTTCAGTACGTCTTATTATTTTTTTATACTTTTACTTTTTTTACTTCAGATTATTAGAAAAATAGTAGAAAAATGAAAATCGATATGATACTGCCCGGTGTTGTATGTTGGATATTTTTAATGGTAAGAACAACATTTTCTCATCGAAAAGAAAATCTTTCTCAAAATGTTTGCTTTCGCTATAGTTAACCTTCATGCAATCATCTGCCGTTGAACATCAAGATGGAAAGCCTATTAATCATAGTGATGAACAAGAAATTCATATTTTACGACAAGATCCGTCATTACTATCAAAATTAGAAAATTTACATCCAACAAAATTCTATTCTCTCTTTCACGAAAATGGCCACGATGGAAATCAAAATTCAGAAGAACTTGAGTTTGAAAAAAGGCGTTTCAATGCATGGGCTGGTAAACGTATGGTTCCGATAAAACGACGATTTAATGCATGGGCTGGTAAACGATCGGTACCATTGCATTTACGAGAAGGTCGACGATTCAATGCTTGGGCTGGAAAATAAAAATCTTCCAAAAGCAAGCATAATTTATTCGACACCTGCCTTTTGTTCTACTGTATTTTTCTTGCTGTTTCAAATAACATTTTTTCATATCTTAGAATGCTAAGTTCAACGATCTGTAATATGTCTCATAAATATATGTCTTAGGTGTGTCTTGCATCACCATTTATTGATTTCATAAGGTAATAGTTATTTTTTTCTGCTATGTACGCTAATTGAATGAATAAACGACTGGGCCGCTTCAACTATGTTCAGCTCTAGTCGACGAAGTTTTTCTGTGTTGTTTGGATGAACAACTGTACGCGTCATTCACCAACCTCCAAGTCACTCTTGATAATATGGGCATTCACTTCATATTTTCCCGTATTTCAACTGTTCATTTAGGAAAAAAATATCTACACATGTTTTCTGTGTGTGTAAAAGATCATCGATCTCATGGAGGAATTTCTGCTGAAATTCTCGAAAATTTTTGTGAATTTACGGAGGAGTTATCAAAATTCTTACGATACCCGTGGAAAAGTTTTAGTATATAAAATGGCGTGAGCATCTGTGAATATCGTGAAATGAACTGTGGTCGCGCGTGAACGTCGTAACACGGTGTGTGGGCAGTGTAAAAAATATATCCCACTTGTAACAACGCGTGAACTGCTCACGGAAACTTTTCGCGTCATATTTTTTGTACGTGATCACTAGTGAAAGTTGTAAAACGGTGTGTGAACACACGTGAAAAGAAATTCTCGCTTGTGAACGCGTGTGAAATTATAGAAAGTTCATATGTGACTACGCATTTGATGCTGCAACTGGACGATCGCACTGTTGTGAAACTTCGACAAAATTTCCCCATGGATACGCTATTTTTTGTCTATAAACCCTAGTTGATTAGCCGTATACTGAAAATGCCCAATTTTCGCTGGTAATAAAATTTCTTACGAGAAAATAATTTCCCGTATAAAATGCTCGAAAACGAATTCCCTCCGAAAAACTTAACGCTCACCTATAATATTATAGTTCTTGGATTTTGAAGAATTCTTGTGGATTTACAGCGGAATTATCACAAATTGCACGTTATGACAGGTTTAGCGGAGTGAGGAGAGAGAATTTCCGAGTACGATAAATAGTACGTCAATGCTGACAAAAGTTGTTTTGTGTGTAGATTTTTATGACGGAATTGTCGGACATTTTATAACAGGTTAAAGTTCAAAGTGGAACCTACTGTGGATATACATTTTGCTTAAATCTCAACTAGTTTGAATTGATGAGCGTGGCTTTTACTGAAGAATGAATAGTATGTATGCAAACTAGTACGTTGAATTCGACTAGCTGACCAAGTTGATCGACCATAAAATGCAGCAACAGTCGAAAGAGAAGAACTTGATGTTGCTCTTAGCACTTGTATCACTGTCATTCATCTGATATTTTTATTTAAAATACGAATTTCATAGAAATACTTAATCTTAATATTTATATGAATTTCAGAAAAAAAAATGAAACAAAAGGAAGAGATTCCAAAAACAAACCAAAAACTGTTATTCGTTGTTTACGTAAAATTTATAGAATCTTTTTTATTATAGACTATTTTAAGTTAAATAAAAAAAAACAATTTTTTTTTTATTGAACTTGAATACTTTCACTTCATAGTTGAATTAATTATTTATTTGTATGAAAATACTTTTATTGCATCTATGATTAACAATGATAAAATGACTATGATTAAAAAAAATGAATATTTATCGTATTAATTAGTAAACAATTCGATCTTGAAGTTTGAACTTTTATATAATGTTTGAAAAGCTAATAACCATGATGAATAGATATTCTAAATTCCAGAAATCATCTTTTGAATAGAAAAATGGGATGTGATAAATTATTATCTTTAGTTTTATTTTTTCATTTTGTTTTTCATCATGTATCGTTGGTTAACAACACGATTGTCATACGAAAAGATAACGTTGAAGAATTTTCTATTTGTTTTTGTGAGTCATATAAAACAAAAACACAAAGCTTAGTCAGTCCATGTCATAAAATAATTTCGACATTAACTGTATATACTTTTACTGAAACTATGAGTTTCTTTTGACTTTGGAATAAAAAAGTATGTGTTTGTTTTGTTCAATCCTATATCAATGTTTAATTACAGTCATTTTATCATTTTTAATTCAATTGAAGAAGATCACAAGTGTAATCGAAACATTTTAATAAAAATAAAATGAAGTCAATTGCGAACTAAAAGTAATCAAGAGTCAACAATAATTTGGATCCGACTTCGTATGAAAATCAAATCTATATAATTAGTAAAATAGAAAAAGAATATGAACACCGCAATATGGACTGTATATATATATATATATATATACATACAATAACTACATACAATTTCAAAAAAACTCATATAAAAGAAAGGTGCTTATTTTATCAAAATATATTTAATCTTTGTGATTTTCTCTCGTTATCAAAAAAAATTGTTATAATCGACACTGCAAAAAAACAAAAATAAGGTTGACTGTGTGTACATGTGTGTGTGTGTGTGTATGTGTGAGTTTTGCTCTGACAAGTTTGCTAATTAATTGTCGAGAATTAAGCAAATGAGATAAAGCAATGAGAAATGCACTAACATAAACATAAAAATAGACAAGAGGTGTATTGTACAAAAAAGAAAACTCGATTAGAACTTTCTTGTTAATATTTGAATGACTGTTACTGTATTCTCTGACACACAGACACACAGACACACATGCACATGCTCACAGGAACAATGATCTATACAATTAGGGACTTTTATCTATAGAAAGATAAATAAAACAAAGTACAAAAGAAAGAGAAATGTCACCATTGAGAGATCAAATTGTCAGTTAGTGAGTACCAGATTAGCACAGATTTAAAAGAAAACATGCATAAAATTATTTTCTCCACTAATTAATAACATCCTTCGTTCCAAGATTGAGATGGTGACATATTATCCGGTATTTTTCCCTGTTGATGTTGAATAGAGGGTTCAGACTTGCCAACACTATCTGATGATTGAGAGGATGGAATTATATTTGAAGATGCGTAGCTAAAATGAAAACAAAATCATGAAAACGATCAAAAATTCGTCAGAATTTCTGAGCTTGATCTAAATATCAATCATCTCAAGAATTCATACTTTTGTAAGATTTTTTTTTCGAGAAAAAGATACATATGACTAGTATAAACCAAAAACAAGACTGATCTTTTCAAATAAGTCGTCTAACGAGGGAACCTCCCGAGGTGATAAATCGCTTTCTGATCGACATCTAGTGGTTTATAGGTTATCGATCATGCTGATTCCGAATATGACCATGGGACTTCCCGATAGCTCTTCGAAGATCCAGTCTTCTGGAAAATCAGTTTTTCAGAAACCCCAAAAAATAACCCAAGCCTTTCTGAATAATGCAGGATTGTAGTCCGCAAATTTCTGATTAAAATGAAACACCCCCCAGCCCTTTCTTTGCAAAGTTATAGAATTTATAAGAAGAGCCCTAAATTAATTTTTTTCCTTCTGATTTCTGTAGCTTTCAGCTGACAATGAACAATTTAGGTCTCTTCTTATAAATTCTATAACTTTGCAAAGAAAGGGCTGGGGGATGTTTCATTTTAATCAGAAATTTGCGGATTACAATCCTGCATTATTCAGAAAGGCTTGGGTTATTTTTTGGGGTTTCTGAAAAACTGATTTTCCAGAAGACTGGATCTTCGAAGAGCTATGGGGAAGTCCCATGGTCATATTCGGAATCAGCATGATCGATAACCTATAAACCACTAGATGTCGATCAAAAAGCGATTTATCACCTCGGGAGGTTCCCTCGTAAGTAGTAACATAAATTTATATTAAAAAATGAGCAAAATACATGCATGCATAAGAAAGCGTTCTAGGCGATCTTTGTACTGTTTTCTAGTGTTAGTTGTATTTGTTAACGTTCTATATTGCTTCTCTCTACTACTTACAGAAATGTCCTCCATCCTTATTTTATCGAGGACGCGATAGAGAATGATGACTGAAATTAATAAATAGATAGGATTTCAATAAACATTTGATGGATCAATCAACACCGAAAAACAAAATTCAAGTGTTATCTCCAAGATTCATGGTTGTGAATTAAGTTACAGAAAAAACATTTACCGTGAAACAGAGGTAACATTCGGCTGTTTCAATTGATTTGCTACAGGCATCGGCAGTGCACTTTTTCTTCCTTGACTCAAACTTGATGAACTGCGCGGTATTGTATCATTTGTTTCAACGTTAGTTGGTGGTATTTGTTCATTGGATGAATGTGTGGATGATTGTGGAAGAACTGCACGACGTTGTGGTAATACAGCACGAACAGGCACTACCGGTTTATTGATTACATCAGTTAACAAGTTATTTTTATTTGCATAAGCTGTTGCTTCAGCTAATTGATTAGTGTTATATGTAGAACCGAGATTTTGTCGTTTTAGAACTTTTGTACTGCGTACCGCAGCAGATGATTGTTGATGGCTAACTGCTTGGACATCATTGGAATTATTATCGTTGTCTGTTTGAGAAGTGTATGTGGGAGCTAAAATATCATATTTCATTTCTCCCTGCTCTTAAAATGTCAGAAGAAATAGTCGAATTCTTACCCTGAGTTAATGAACCGCGATAAGGCTGTACTGGTCGGTTGGATGTTTGATGAACAGCTGTTTTTGATGGTCTGCTATAATTTGACTGTAATAAATTTGGACGTGGTGCTTGCTTCAGTAGACCATTATCCAATTTTACATTGGCATTGTCGACGGCTGATACTTTGTAATTATTTGTAGTCGAGATTTGTTGTGTTGATGCACGACGATAATTTTGTTTTACTGCTCCCGCATTTGTTCTAGAATACGAGAATAAACGTTTCAGTTCTGTTCACTACCAAGAAAGTAGGTTACCTGGTGACTGTTTTAGGAACGACTGGCGGTTTATTTGGCACAGAAGAGCGAACTGCTAAAAATTAAAAAGAAAATATTTGTTAGTATTTAGATTTATACGCGATCTAAGAAAAAGCAAGTCGACACTACTGAAAAGCACAGACAACAACACACAAATACTGTGATTATTTTCTCTTCAAATGTGTTAGAGTATTCCTAGATTAGATTAAGTTCTGTTATCCAGAACATGAACGAGTTGCTAAGCAAATCATTTATATTAATGACTATCGTTCTTCTTTACACGAAGAATTGTTAATCAACTTGAATCTCTTCCTACGCTGATGCAGTATGTAAAACGTTTCGCAAAATTCTAGGTGATAGTTGATTTGACGAATGCTTGTTCATAGTTTCTTACTTGATTAATAATACCCTTAATTATAATTGATCTACAAGCTGTTTTTGCTATCGTTTCATCAACTGTGTTGTTTTAGCTAGTAAACAAAAACAATCTGAATACAATAGTTAACACCTATGCGAATGAAAATACGTTTACCATTTTGGGATTATACTTCATCTAACAAGAATTCTTTTTCCTGTACTGTTTATTGTGATTCTGCACCAGTTTTCCCGTTATTGTTCGTAATTTTGAACTAATGATTTTGTCCTTATAAGAAAAAAGCTTATAGTAAGTTTATTTACTCTATCGACACACAATTGATGGATTTCTGTTATTTTCAGTACGTCTTATTATTTTTTTATACTTTTACTTTTTTTACTTCAGATTATTAGAAAAATAGTAGAAAAATGAAAATCGATATGATACTGCCCGGTGTTGTATGTTGGATATTTTTAATGGTAAGAACAACATTTTCTCATCGAAAAGAAAATCTTTCTCAAAATGTTTGCTTTCGCTATAGTTAACCTTCATGCAATCATCTGCCGTTGAACATCAAGATGGAAAGCCTATTAATCATAGTGATGAACAAGAAATTCATATTTTACGACAAGATCCGTCATTACTATCAAAATTAGAAAATTTACATCCAACAAAATTCTATTCTCTCTTTCACGAAAATGGCCACGATGGAAATCAAAATTCAGAAGAACTTGAGTTTGAAAAAAGGCGTTTCAATGCATGGGCTGGTAAACGTATGGTTCCGATAAAACGACGATTTAATGCATGGGCTGGTAAACGATCGGTACCATTGCATTTACGAGAAGGTCGACGATTCAATGCTTGGGCTGGAAAATAAAAATCTTCCAAAAGCAAGCATAATTTATTCGACACCTGCCTTTTGTTCTACTGTATTTTTCTTGCTGTTTCAAATAACATTTTTTCATATCTTAGAATGCTAAGTTCAACGATCTGTAATATGTCTCATAAATATATGTCTTAGGTGTGTCTTGCATCACCATTTATTGATTTCATAAGGTAATAGTTATTTTTTTCTGCTATGTACGCTAATTGAATGAATAAACGACTGGGCCGCTTCAACTATGTTCAGCTCTAGTCGACGAAGTTTTTCTGTGTTGTTTGGATGAACAACTGTACGCGTCATTCACCAACCTCCAAGTCACTCTTGATAATATGGGCATTCACTTCATATTTTCCCGTATTTCAACTGTTCATTTAGGAAAAAAATATCTACACATGTTTTCTGTGTGTGTAAAAGATCATCGATCTCATGGAGGAATTTCTGCTGAAATTCTCGAAAATTTTTGTGAATTTACGGAGGAGTTATCAAAATTCTTACGATACCCGTGGAAAAGTTTTAGTATATAAAATGGCGTGAGCATCTGTGAATATCGTGAAATGAACTGTGGTCGCGCGTGAACGTCGTAACACGGTGTGTGGGCAGTGTAAAAAATATATCCCACTTGTAACAACGCGTGAACTGCTCACGGAAACTTTTCGCGTCATATTTTTTGTACGTGATCACTAGTGAAAGTTGTAAAACGGTGTGTGAACACACGTGAAAAGAAATTCTCGCTTGTGAACGCGTGTGAAATTATAGAAAGTTCATATGTGACTACGCATTTGATGCTGCAACTGGACGATCGCACTGTTGTGAAACTTCGACAAAATTTCCCCATGGATACGCTATTTTTTGTCTATAAACCCTAGTTGATTAGCCGTATACTGAAAATGCCCAATTTTCGCTGGTAATAAAATTTCTTACGAGAAAATAATTTCCCGTATAAAATGCTCGAAAACGAATTCCCTCCGAAAAACTTAACGCTCACCTATAATATTATAGTTCTTGGATTTTGAAGAATTCTTGTGGATTTACAGCGGAATTATCACAAATTGCACGTTATGACAGGTTTAGCGGAGTGAGGAGAGAGAATTTCCGAGTACGATAAATAGTACGTCAATGCTGACAAAAGTTGTTTTGTGTGTAGATTTTTATGACGGAATTGTCGGACATTTTATAACAGGTTAAAGTTCAAAGTGGAACCTACTGTGGATATACATTTTGCTTAAATCTCAACTAGTTTGAATTGATGAGCGTGGCTTTTACTGAAGAATGAATAGTATGTATGCAAACTAGTACGTTGAATTCGACTAGCTGACCAAGTTGATCGACCATAAAATGCAGCAACAGTCGAAAGAGAAGAACTTGATGTTGCTCTTAGCACTTGTATCACTGTCATTCATCTGATATTTTTATTTAAAATACGAATTTCATAGAAATACTTAATCTTAATATTTATATGAATTTCAGAAAAAAAAATGAAACAAAAGGAAGAGATTCCAAAAACAAACCAAAAACTGTTATTCGTTGTTTACGTAAAATTTATAGAATCTTTTTTATTATAGACTATTTTAAGTTAAATAAAAAAAAACAATTTTTTTTTTATTGAACTTGAATACTTTCACTTCATAGTTGAATTAATTATTTATTTGTATGAAAATACTTTTATTGCATCTATGATTAACAATGATAAAATGACTATGATTAAAAAAAATGAATATTTATCGTATTAATTAGTAAACAATTCGATCTTGAAGTTTGAACTTTTATATAATGTTTGAAAAGCTAATAACCATGATGAATAGATATTCTAAATTCCAGAAATCATCTTTTGAATAGAAAAATGGGATGTGATAAATTATTATCTTTAGTTTTATTTTTTCATTTTGTTTTTCATCATGTATCGTTGGTTAACAACACGATTGTCATACGAAAAGATAACGTTGAAGAATTTTCTATTTGTTTTTGTGAGTCATATAAAACAAAAACACAAAGCTTAGTCAGTCCATGTCATAAAATAATTTCGACATTAACTGTATATACTTTTACTGAAACTATGAGTTTCTTTTGACTTTGGAATAAAAAAGTATGTGTTTGTTTTGTTCAATCCTATATCAATGTTTAATTACAGTCATTTTATCATTTTTAATTCAATTGAAGAAGATCACAAGTGTAATCGAAACATTTTAATAAAAATAAAATGAAGTCAATTGCGAACTAAAAGTAATCAAGAGTCAACAATAATTTGGATCCGACTTCGTATGAAAATCAAATCTATATAATTAGTAAAATAGAAAAAGAATATGAACACCGCAATATGGACTGTATATATATATATATATATATACATACAATAACTACATACAATTTCAAAAAAACTCATATAAAAGAAAGGTGCTTATTTTATCAAAATATATTTAATCTTTGTGATTTTCTCTCGTTATCAAAAAAAATTGTTATAATCGACACTGCAAAAAAACAAAAATAAGGTTGACTGTGTGTACATGTGTGTGTGTGTGTGTATGTGTGAGTTTTGCTCTGACAAGTTTGCTAATTAATTGTCGAGAATTAAGCAAATGAGATAAAGCAATGAGAAATGCACTAACATAAACATAAAAATAGACAAGAGGTGTATTGTACAAAAAAGAAAACTCGATTAGAACTTTCTTGTTAATATTTGAATGACTGTTACTGTATTCTCTGACACACAGACACACAGACACACATGCACATGCTCACAGGAACAATGATCTATACAATTAGGGACTTTTATCTATAGAAAGATAAATAAAACAAAGTACAAAAGAAAGAGAAATGTCACCATTGAGAGATCAAATTGTCAGTTAGTGAGTACCAGATTAGCACAGATTTAAAAGAAAACATGCATAAAATTATTTTCTCCACTAATTAATAACATCCTTCGTTCCAAGATTGAGATGGTGACATATTATCCGGTATTTTTCCCTGTTGATGTTGAATAGAGGGTTCAGACTTGCCAACACTATCTGATGATTGAGAGGATGGAATTATATTTGAAGATGCGTAGCTAAAATGAAAACAAAATCATGAAAACGATCAAAAATTCGTCAGAATTTCTGAGCTTGATCTAAATATCAATCATCTCAAGAATTCATACTTTTGTAAGATTTTTTTTTCGAGAAAAAGATACATATGACTAGTATAAACCAAAAACAAGACTGATCTTTTCAAATAAGTCGTCTAACGAGGGAACCTCCCGAGGTGATAAATCGCTTTCTGATCGACATCTAGTGGTTTATAGGTTATCGATCATGCTGATTCCGAATATGACCATGGGACTTCCCGATAGCTCTTCGAAGATCCAGTCTTCTGGAAAATCAGTTTTTCAGAAACCCCAAAAAATAACCCAAGCCTTTCTGAATAATGCAGGATTGTAGTCCGCAAATTTCTGATTAAAATGAAACACCCCCCAGCCCTTTCTTTGCAAAGTTATAGAATTTATAAGAAGAGCCCTAAATTAATTTTTTTCCTTCTGATTTCTGTAGCTTTCAGCTGACAATGAACAATTTAGGTCTCTTCTTATAAATTCTATAACTTTGCAAAGAAAGGGCTGGGGGATGTTTCATTTTAATCAGAAATTTGCGGATTACAATCCTGCATTATTCAGAAAGGCTTGGGTTATTTTTTGGGGTTTCTGAAAAACTGATTTTCCAGAAGACTGGATCTTCGAAGAGCTATGGGGAAGTCCCATGGTCATATTCGGAATCAGCATGATCGATAACCTATAAACCACTAGATGTCGATCAAAAAGCGATTTATCACCTCGGGAGGTTCCCTCGTAAGTAGTAACATAAATTTATATTAAAAAATGAGCAAAATACATGCATGCATAAGAAAGCGTTCTAGGCGATCTTTGTACTGTTTTCTAGTGTTAGTTGTATTTGTTAACGTTCTATATTGCTTCTCTCTACTACTTACAGAAATGTCCTCCATCCTTATTTTATCGAGGACGCGATAGAGAATGATGACTGAAATTAATAAATAGATAGGATTTCAATAAACATTTGATGGATCAATCAACACCGAAAAACAAAATTCAAGTGTTATCTCCAAGATTCATGGTTGTGAATTAAGTTACAGAAAAAACATTTACCGTGAAACAGAGGTAACATTCGGCTGTTTCAATTGATTTGCTACAGGCATCGGCAGTGCACTTTTTCTTCCTTGACTCAAACTTGATGAACTGCGCGGTATTGTATCATTTGTTTCAACGTTAGTTGGTGGTATTTGTTCATTGGATGAATGTGTGGATGATTGTGGAAGAACTGCACGACGTTGTGGTAATACAGCACGAACAGGCACTACCGGTTTATTGATTACATCAGTTAACAAGTTATTTTTATTTGCATAAGCTGTTGCTTCAGCTAATTGATTAGTGTTATATGTAGAACCGAGATTTTGTCGTTTTAGAACTTTTGTACTGCGTACCGCAGCAGATGATTGTTGATGGCTAACTGCTTGGACATCATTGGAATTATTATCGTTGTCTGTTTGAGAAGTGTATGTGGGAGCTAAAATATCATATTTCATTTCTCCCTGCTCTTAAAATGTCAGAAGAAATAGTCGAATTCTTACCCTGAGTTAATGAACCGCGATAAGGCTGTACTGGTCGGTTGGATGTTTGATGAACAGCTGTTTTTGATGGTCTGCTATAATTTGACTGTAATAAATTTGGACGTGGTGCTTGCTTCAGTAGACCATTATCCAATTTTACATTGGCATTGTCGACGGCTGATACTTTGTAATTATTTGTAGTCGAGATTTGTTGTGTTGATGCACGACGATAATTTTGTTTTACTGCTCCCGCATTTGTTCTAGAATACGAGAATAAACGTTTCAGTTCTGTTCACTACCAAGAAAGTAGGTTACCTGGTGACTGTTTTAGGAACGACTGGCGGTTTATTTGGCACAGAAGAGCGAACTGCTAAAAATTAAAAAGAAAATATTTGTTAGTATTTAGATTTATACGCGATCTAAGAAAAAGCAAGTCGACACTACTGAAAAGCACAGACAACAACACACAAATACTGTGATTATTTTCTCTTCAAATGTGTTAGAGTATTCCTAGATTAGATTAAGTTCTGTTATCCAGAACATGAACGAGTTGCTAAGCAAATCATTTATATTAATGACTATCGTTCTTCTTTACACGAAGAATTGTTAATCAACTTGAATCTCTTCAGAAGTATAAAGACGGAAGTGTTAATGACAAAGTTTTTGATAATTTTAAAGAGGCAAGAATAATTGCATCATAGTTTCAATAAAATGTTAGATATTTTATTGCTACAGAACGAAATAAGTATTTTTAAAATCAATATAATATTTTTATTTTCACGAATGTGTACAATATGACTAATCATTTCCTCCTCTAAATAAGGGTATCATATACTCGTAATAGTAGCTTCTATTTAATCCGTAAGAACGCGCATGGGAGTAAAAATAACCCCCAAAAACTAATCATCAGAGAAAGCTCTTCTTTATTTATTAAATTTTCAAAATAAACTGTAATTCTTATTGAAACAAGAATGGGATCAACAAAATTGAATTAAATTTGAAAAAAAATTATATTAAAATTACATAATGCAGTTTTTGAGCACTAAATATTTTTTCGGTTTAAAAATAGCCCCCACGACTCCATATGTAACACAAACAATGCGCGCATCCTTACGGATCCATTGTTGATCTCGAAATGCGAAAAGTTACATGAACTTTTTCAGTTCTTTTCATAGAAAAAAAGCACGGTCACGATAAGATAAGATTTTATGTTACTGAAGAGCAGGATACCACAAAAAAGAACAAAAGACTTGTGGTATCTGTGGATATCCTGTGATAACCTAAAACTAAAAATTTAAAGTCAAGTGGAAAACTACGTGAACAAACTGATAAGACACACGTTGATGTGATTATAAATTTACACATTATAATTATTTGTCTCATGTGTAACTCAACGTGTAGTAGAGATATGTTCATTATGTAAGTAGAACATAAAAAATGACTTATAAACTAGACAATATGCAATATTAATTTTATATAAATATCAAACAAAAAATAACTAGAAGAAAATGTTATATATTTTTATATATTTATAAATAAATTTTATCAAAAAAAACAATCACCAGTTAAATCAACAGAAAAGAAAACACATTTATATGTTTTCAGTTCTTTCTCATTCTCTCTTTTTTGTCTCTGTGTTTGCGAATTCGAGTGATATTAAGCATAATTGGTTTGGGAATTTTATACACGACTGTAATGAATAACCAAAAAAATAACGACAGTACGTATAATCAGTACATTAATGTCCATTCATATAACAAACAAATATACGTTTACTCGCATTCTTTAAAAAGCAAAAGTGTGCTTCAAAAGTATAGTGGAAGGGAATAGAGCGAACGTTATCATGATTATCACCGTTTGACCCCTGATTGATCAGAAGATTAGAAATGAAAAAAATTTTGTTTTTTTGTTATAGTATAGTCCAATTATCGTCTCTTGAGTTGTCTCACTATAAATCTGTTTCTGTTTTAGATGATATACCTGATGAGAGACAAAAATATACATCAATCAAATTAAGTCAGCCCAAAACTTCAATGGTCAATCCAAACACAAAACCAAAAAAATTTGCTTACGCCTACGATAATTTAGCTTATGGAACTATCCTGAATACAAAATCAACACCGTGATATTTTAAAATGATATTTTTCATTTTTTGTTATTGTTATGATATAAAATAAACTCACTTGAAGTTGGTGCTATGCTGCTATTAGATGAAGCATAGCTAACTGTTGAAGCCAAAGATATATTAGAACCACCTGCAAAAAAATTTAAAGCAGGGCGGATCAATATATTGATATTGCATTACATAAAGCAATAAAATTACACACAAGAGCTTTTTATTATGTGAGAACACACACACATGTGCAGCTATGTAAAAACAAGTAATTTTAAAAAAATCTAATTCACATGCAATGTGCTTATATATAATTGTGTCATCTAGTTTTTGTAAAGCAAACGTGTCCTCCGGTAAGAGGATTTCACCTGATTTATTTGTTGCTATAGAAGCAAAATTTGTTGTTGGACGTGTACGATTAAGTTCAACAGCAGAATTTCGTCCTTGTTGTCCATAAGAATGTTTTTTTGCTTGGTTTTGTTGTTGATCGCCATTGACATCAAATGATCCAGATGTATTTATATGAGAGGTTTCAATATATGTTTTCAACTGAGAAGGGACTGTGGGCGTGGTACGTCCACTCCAGTTCTGTACTGCCGGTGATGCTGATCGAGGTGACACCGATGGTAAAACATGGGCGTATTGTGACTCCATAACAACAAATGAATTTTTTCGTACATGTCCAGTAGTGCTTGGATTTGGAGAATAATTTCGTTTTGGTGTTGATTGGCCGTTTCGCGCACCAGTATTAGTACTATTATACGAAACGGGGTTATGCGAATTGCTAAAATGATTTTTTGGACTTTGTTGACGATGTTTGATATCATTACTCACAGGAGTAGTAGCGAATGCGGAGGTTGGAGATGAATCGCGAGATTCGGTATTTAGTAAAGTGTTTGAACTACCGCCTGAAATAGTATAAATATTCAACACAGCAAGTACAAACACGGTGAAAATATTTAGCATGCAAAGTAGTGTCTTTGAATAAGAAAACAGCGACTATTTAATTAATTAGTACTTTTATCTATCATTGGATCCTAATGTGTTAATACCAAGGCAAATACATGCATTAGAAAGAAGCAGTTATTTATTTTTCGTCTTAATAACATGCTAAGCAGCACTGATTAACATTGATTTTTTGGCGAATCTTTTCACGCGAGAGTGTTCTCGAAGAGGAAATAACGCAACAAAGCTATAATTTCTGTTCAGAGAAAGTAAGAAACACATTTTGCAAAGTTTTCAGAGTATAGCAGCGTATCTACAAAATGACTTAAAATCTGACTACATTAGTGTGCTGACCAATAGTCCTAGATGCGGTTGTTATGAAAACTTTTTTAGTAGCAGTCAGTTTGTCCTAAACCACTGCGCAAACAAAAGTTTTTAAACCAGATTATCCTCACAGCAGCATCTCTTCTTTACAATTACGCTAAAATAAGACTGTTAATCAACACTGGCTCATAATTTTCTCTAAACTAAAAGGAAAACTTAAGAAATGCTACCACAACAAATATAAAAAACATTTATGTGCAAAGTTTTTTAAGATTTTGGGGTAAATCATACATACCATGACGTTTTGATAATGGGCCTTGTTTATCGGCTTGCCGCAAATCTAAATGTAAAGAAAAAACAAATCATAGAAAGTGTAATAAAAGAATATTACATATTTTACAGCACTTTCTAGTTGTACTTTTGCCATCACTTCAACATCTGTGTAATCGTATAATTCTCTTTCACGTGATACATCTCGAGATCTTGCTATTGAATTAATTGTAGTCACAGCGGGATTAATTGTGGAGCCATGTCTCGACGGCGAAGCTCCACTTAAACGTACAGGTGATACAGGTCTCGTATTTGAATTTATAACTGCAGGTGATGTCGCTCGTAGCTGTTGTGAAGTTGGTTCTAAAATAAATAAAGACAATTTATCATTTTTGTTATTTGTATTTTTAGTGCCATGCAGTTGACGAAAGATAAAAAAATGATGAATGCAAAATGGGATAGAAAATAAAAAGCAAATACATAGTTCTCTGTAGAGGAGATAAGGAAGTAAAAGCAAACGAATAATAATCAGAATATAGAATGAATCATCATGCTTTTCCTTCATGTACAGGTTGCGATTATTCAACCATGCCACCTTACGACTTTCTAGTAAGTTTTCAATGTTGTTATAAAGAACATGAATGGGAGTATTCCATTCTAAATCTAAACTATCCATCGAACATTGATAACTATTTTTTCTCATTGAATTACACTGGTCTGTTAAATTTTCAATAATATAACGTTCGTTTGTAATTTTGTTTAGAGCATTTTCATCAAAATATTGGTTTTGCCATATAGTATTGTCTTGTTCATTATCTTCATCTAGACTATCGCAAGCTGATAAATAATCATCGTTTTCATTTGTACTGTTGATACTATCCATACTTAATGTTGATAATCTCATTTTTAACGACAAGTTTTCTATTGAATTCAATTCAAACATTCTCACAGTATCAGTTGGTCTATTCTCATCCATAAACGAAAATGATGGTTTGTTATCCGTCGAATTCATTAATTTAAGCAAATATGAAACGTTTTCACGAACAGCATTTGTCCAATAATTTTGGACATATTCGGCTAACAGATTAACTATAAATAACTGTTCGTTTATACTCCAAGTGAAAGACAACATGGAATAAAATCTCAACTACTTCGATTACCATCTGTTTCAGATTAAGGTTCTTCAGTTATTATTAATTTATATCTTAGTATACATCTTTCCTTTCACTAATTTGCATAAAACGTAGACGCTTATAAAATCTTTATTTTAAGTATAAAACCTTCTTACCTGGTTTGACTTCTTCCGATGTGTTACTCCGTTTTACACCATCGTTTTCTTGGCCACCTGGAAAACTGTGACATGACATACTTCTTACAGTACGAGCTAAAAAAATTTAAGAAAAAAAAAGATAAGAAATGTTCTTCGATTCATCGTGTAAAAACATCATATAAAGTGTTTGTGTGTGTATAGGTCTGAGAGGGATAGTTACTTGAATCGGAGCAAAACAGAGTTGGAACCAGTACAAAACTTTTTAAAAGCGGTGGGATAAAAACCTTGAAAATGATGAATAATAGAGAAAACTTCCAGATTTGTAGACTGTTAGCCACTCTCTGCACGAACGAGTGATGATCCTCTTTGGTGCACAGAGCCCATTCTACAATAGAGAAGTTTTACTTTTTTTTCTTTTTTGAAATACTGACGGACTGATTGTCAACTTTGAGGCAAAACATTTCAAGCTCCTGTTCGAAAACACTTTTCACTCAGAGAATTGGTTTCAAGATGGAGTGCTTTGATTTACCATTTGACATATCATCCAATTTGCATAATAAGCGATGTTTAGTTGCAGATATATCATCTGATTTGAATTCTTTGTGAACCCAAGATATGAGGTTTGGTGATGGATCACGAATACTTCTTGGCGCTTGATAAAGCCTAATAGGAAAAAGTGTCGGTTTTTGATAGAAGGAAACAATTTTTCAGTCTAACTTACCAAGTTTCATCACTGTTTGTGTCCAATTCGTTTTGTTCCTCAATGTTCAAAATTTCAACTTTATCTAGACCATAATTATGAGGCGAATATCCTTCCGCATCATATAGTGCTCGTCTCGAACGACGTTTCTTTAACACATTTTTTCCTATTGAGTCTTTTCTGTCTAATTCCAGTCCAGATAAGCCACTTGTCGTGATTGTTGTATCGGGTGAATTTGTTATTGTTCCATCATCACCAAACTTTGATGTCGGTATTGAACAATAACTTTCCGTCATACTCTCACACATTCCAATTCCATCAAGTAAACTACCACTTCGATTACTGTAGTGATGATCATTGTGATCAGACGCGATCGATGTGACACTTGCCGCCATTGAACCAAAATTTATTGAATTTATCGTTGAATTTGTAAGAAGGTGTTCATAATTAAAAATACTTTTTGTCATATCGTTTGTTGTCATTAAGGTACTTTTTGTTGAATTGTCAGTCATATTATTTGAGCAATTAAGTGAAAATTAGCACCAATAAATGCAAAAGAAAAAAGTAAAAAATCAGTATTGAATAACGATAGACTAATTCATATTTTTATTTGAAAATAAATTTACAACTAACCCTAGAGTATAAAAATCATCTAAAAAAAGATGAGCAGATCCAAGTTTTATACAAAAACAACTAATTTTATAGTCAAAGTCAACTTGTTTTAGAATATTGTTAAAAATCCCGGGAGCAAGATGGACAATCATAGAAATCTACTCTTATTTTGATCGCAGGTAGTTAGCCGCATCCCCGGAAAAGCTTTCATTCCAATACAGAAAACAAACGTTTAGTTCAAAAGTTTAGCCCACAAAAGATCATATATATGTATTTTTCGAAATTTGGCTAAAAATTTACTGTTTACAACTTTGGTTTTACATCGTCAAGAACATATAATGATCCTCTAAATACCTAACCATCTAGAATTCTCTACTAAAAGTCTCAATAACAATTGTGCTCGATAGATGTCGCTAACTGATTACATAGATGACTAGTTTAAAACATGTAAAAATCTAGTCTTGCTTTTGAAAATGCAAGACCAAACTAAACATTAAGGACTAGATAGGAATTGCTTTTGATATATCTGCGAAAAAGAATGTTCAATTAATGATTTCTTGGAGGTTAGTACAATTGGCGTGTTACCAAGTGACTTAAAGCACTTTGTCAAACTTGATAAATCGAAATATAGTAAAAATAGGCATAAGATGTCGTAAGATACTACACAATTTTATAATAAGATCTTACAGATCATGTTTTAAACGAAGTGACAAGTTAAGCCCTAATAGAAGACCTGGATCTTCTATTACGGCTTAACGCACACAACTTGGAGAGGGGTCTGCTTTTGTGCCTCTAAAAAAGCCTGTTTTTTCGGCTGAAATAGCTTGATTTAGTGTCAGTAGAACATGCGCTGTTGTTTCCAGCTGATTCTGATGGCTTTTATTCATTTTTTTATCCATTTCATAGTCCATATCAGACTATGAGTGTAACTCATACTCCATTTACAGAAAAAATCATTTAACAATATTATCTTAAGATAACGTCAAGTAAAAACACATTCTCTTCTCGCTTTGGAAGTAATTATTTTAAATGCAAAAGAAGTTCTTTGAGTGAGATATTGATAGGAGTGAGCGAAGTGGATAAGAGAAATTCTTCTTTGATCATATCATATCCACGCACATCACATCTTATCATCTCATCCCACAACACTAAAGGAACGCATGTGCACACTGTCTTTTCTTTTCGCCTATCAGCTGTGGGTTCATTCAAACAGGTTAGTAAAAGGCAAAGGAAAAAAATAGTATGTTATTGAACACTAGAATTATCACATTTTCAGACCGAAAACTCGATAAAAAAAAAGGGAGAGGGGGGGTCTTCTAATGTGTCACCCCCTTTACCAGGAAACTCAAAATTTAAGGTGAGTTTTCAATCGTTTCTCTTGTCGCGGTTTTTAGTTTGCAGTTTTATGTATTATACAAATGTTAAATATAATTAGAAATAGTTAAAATTCTCTGTGCTACTCTAATGAATGTACTTGGTACAAGTACTTGATTACTTGATGAGTCCTTGGGAAGTACGGGACAAGTTAAGCACTTGGTAAGTACTTGATCAAGAATTTGCCAAGTTCTTGCGCTTGACTTGCGTCGGCCAAGTACTTGGACGAGCCAGTTACCCTTTTCTTTTGCCTTGACTGCTTGTATATAAAGACCGCAATATCAATCGTTATCAGAGTGCCCAAAGCATCTGATCTTTAGACTTTTCTCCTGATGAAAATTCTCCCGATTTCAGGAGCAGATTTTCAAGATTTTCTCCGGATTTTCAATTGTTTTCCTGCATCGATTTTAGCGACATTTTGGACCAATAAAAAAGCGAAGAAAAAAAGAGACCTGTCGTACAATACAGTCATGTTGCAAAAATACTACAAACGGTGTGGCAAACAGTTTGTTCTCCATATTCGCTTTGATTCTTGTCGGTTCCTTAGGAAATATTTATGTCTGTTTTGCCTCTGTTGTGAGCTGAACAGCTAGAAAAATATCAGTGGAATAAACTACATGTGATTATATTCTCTCTGTTTCTTTGTTTCACTTGTAAGATAGACTTTCTCATTACTTCGTAGAAAAAAGTCATAAACGTTTGTGGAAACGAAACTTTGCTTGTCCAAGAAAAAACTGTATGATACCATCCTGGTTTCCTCCTGATCTCTAAAAATTGGATTTGGGCACACTGATCGTTATACACGTATAAAATAAACTTATATATTTCTACTGAGTTGAACAAACTTAGTAGCTAGCCATGCATGTATTTGCTCTACAAAAGTAAAGTATGGCTGCAGAATACGTACAAAATATAAAATTAAGATAATTGGCATAAGTATTTGATTGAAGCTTTTGAAGTGAATTTACTTGCATTGTGTCAGCCAAGTACTTACATTTTACTTGGAAAAGTCCACAAGTACTGTTCTCATTACTTAGCCCAAGTACTTGCGCAAGTACTTGGCTCACGTACATTCACTTGGGTCATCTACAGCGGATTTTCTTGATCTATACAAGATTTAACGATGTAGTACATACAATATAGTATTCCGTGCTAAATACCCAGATTGACAACAACTATGTCATTTAACTAAAAATATAGCATAAGTATAATTGTACTACTAGCGTATGAGTAAGCTTTCAACAACACAAAAGATTGTCTCTACAAGTTTTAGTTGTAAGTACTAACGAACTAAAAAGCACTTTAGTCTAATTCTCCACGAAACTCATGAGTACCGACAATTTTTTTACTAGAACCTGTCGCATTATTTATGCTGAGTTCTTATTTGATGAATCATACCTGAGTATTTTCATTGAATGAATACCAAAATTAAAGATAATTCCAGATTATCACTTGACACAAATACCCAAATCTTATTTTTACGATGTATATATTCGACATGACTCATGTCTAATATAAATGTATATTTACATGAAAATTTGAAAATTATTAGAAAAATATAATACTTTTAAAAAAACAGAACATATATCTGTAAATCGATAAGTCAGAATCTTCTGGGAAGCTTCAAATAAACTTTACCTGAGAAGGTGGAAAAGCTTGAATTTCAAGCATATATTGAGAAAACTTATTTTGTACCATCCTCACCCTCACACTGATTCAACGAGATAAACTTATCACTAGTATAGGCGGAAGAAGTGATTGAACGTTGAGGTGTACTATTGAGATCTAAATGTGTTCATCCAAAGTCTTCGACATGTCGATATTCATCATCGATCGATTAGAGAAGATTGTATATAGAAATCGTGATTTTCCGCCTTGTCAGGATAATACAGCTTTTCAGTAGATGCCTGAGATGCAAGCTTTTCTGATTTTCTCTCGGTATGATTTCGTATCGATTCTTTTTCTTGACTTTTGTTACAGAAATATATCAGCATATCAATCTATTAATATATTGCAAAAAAGAAGAAAATCAATATATTATATCGTATTCAAAACTCAAGCAAATAGCATTTTATATTTGACATTTTACGAAAGAGAGGAAAAATCTTCTTGATGAATCTCCTTGCATTGAACCCATAAATTTCAGGAGAGGTTTGCAGCATAAAAAGTAATTTTGATTCTTGGAGACACACAGTATTTTGGTTTCACATTCAGGGTTATGGGCTGTTCATTCAAGAACTTCTGCTCTAACGATTTTTTGTTATATTATCAGACCTTGGTATTCGATAGCGGCCAACTGCTCCTATAATAATATTAGTCATCAAATTTGATTTGTTGAAGGAATAAACAGAGAGACATGTGCAAAAAAATGTGACATAACTTTTACCAGTTTTTTTATTTGTTTATTTGACGTAAAGACGACCAATCTAAGAAGAAAAAAGTAACACCTTCAGTAACTATTAACTACTGTATTAAGTACTGTTGGTACAAGAATATTGTTGAGATGTTGCTGCTTAATAAGGATTCACGCACATCATTAGCAAAAACGGCTCCCGGTCAACAGCCATCTTCACACTGTAAAAAATAAAGTGTGCCCGGGACACACTGAGTGTGCACATCGCGCTGGACTGTTTTTGCATACTGAAAACGGCTTGTTCAGTGTGGCTATAATACACTGGTATTGCACATATAGCTTCTACAGACAGAACGAGAAAAAAGGCTGAAGAGAAGAAGAATTCTTCCGTTTTTTTTATAGAGAAACGCAAGATAAAAATTCAGATTACAAAGTGACAATTTGCACATCACTTTGGACTCGAAATGCACACTTGAGGGAATGTACACTAGCGGGCACACTTTATTTTTTACAGTGCAGCATACTGTATCTCAATGACTATCAAGTTGTGCATCTTTACACATCCCTCAAAGATGAAAAATGATAAGTCGTATCGAACAGTAAAAAACAATTCGATGAAAATTATGGCTAATTGTGCTAAGGACTACCATCGCGTTATGATTATTATATATATATTCCCATGTAGTAAAGCAAATAAAGAATAATTATTCAAATCGCTATTGGCAAATGGTAGCTGATATGTATAAGTATATAACGGATCTGTAAATATATAATAAACAACTGACAGCAAAATCAAAAAATCAAAATGGCAAGATAAATAGTTATAAATCAAATCAATGATTATTTATATTTGTTGATAACTATTATTTTTCAAACAGTGTTAATATTACACGAAAGAGCAAAAAACACCAAAATCGAGAAAATTTTCAAATTGTTACCCTGAATTTACCGTCAAAGTACTGTAAAACCAAATTAAAAAACTTTTTCACTGAAATGTGATTTATGGATCCTACAAATAACTTCAAAACCACTCAGAATTCAGATCTTATTCAATAATCAACGTAATGTTTCAGGTTGATGTGTTCATTTTCTTCGGTTTTAGAGCATTCTTTGATTAAACTATTTTTGGATTACAGTCAATAGTAAGAAGTAAATTTTATGTGATGGTAGATAGGCCTAATATACAAGTTTATTTTTCTCTAATTGGATGTAAAAGTACCTAATAATCAATTTTAGATGTCTACATCAATGTTTCTATGAGAATCTCTTTGAATCGTCAAATACGACCGTCACTAAAAAATTCAATCTATCATTAACAAATGTTATATGGAGTAATTTTTAATACTCGCATGTCAGACTCTCGAATCAATTGGGATCTTCTACAGAAACAATCAATTTAGGTTTTTTTGCTATTCTTCGTTAGTTTCGAACAAACTGTGAATCAACCTTTCTGTCATTATTTCAAACACCATATTCAAGCACACGAAATCTACTATAGAAAAGGCACTAATAACTGTCTTTCGTTAGTAGACTTACGCATTGCTGCGACTGATATAAAATGGTGCTTAATTTCCTACACATTCTTAGTCGATCAGCAATTCTAAATTGGATGTTTCTGAAGTAGATCGTTGTCTACTTTCTTATATAGAACACATTTTAAAAGGTTTCAGCTATAACTAATTATTTGTTGCTGAAAAACTAAAAGCGTCAGGAATTAATCAGTTTTACGATTATCGCACTCTACAGCTCTGAGAGTCTAACATATGAGTATTAAAAATCACTGTATATAAATTGGTCAATCGTACACTGTAAAAACATTTTGTCTCATATACTGTAGAACTCGTATGTGTAACAACAAAAGTCTTAAAAATCGCATCAAATTTTTATTAGTGTAGATTGAGCACTTCACTCCTCACGAATATTTATAGATTCGGAAAGTCTCACTGTAAACTCTGACATATTATCAACGGCAGTGACTCACTATGTTCATACAGTAAAGCTGCGATAATGCAAAAACGATGTTTTTGACGAGAAAATTTAAGTGCACTTTTTCTAAAAAAATACAATAAAATTCTTATTTTACGACAATAAGCTTGAAAGTTAATAGTTCACTGTAAATATTGATATTTTTATCCATGTTTGTTTATGCTTCAATTAAATGCTTTTATTAAATAAATTTTTTTCGTTTATAAAAACGGCAGCACAAACAAGAAATAATTTTTGCAGTGATAAAATATACGTGCAGATGCTTTTTCAGCAGAAATTTTACACTTCTTTGTTCATTTTATCTATTACATATTTTGAGTATGGTACGTAGATAAAAATTTCAGGAAAAAGATTCGAAGCAACTGGTTGTCGTTGTGTAATGCGTTTTTCCAGAAAACTTTAGCATACATTATGCTTTTTCTAACAGTCTTTTTTCATTTTCTTTCAGGATTTGGTCTCACCTGTTGGCAATGTAATCCGTGTTCAGATCCTTTCGTAAATTCAACAGCTACAGCTACCACATGTACAAATAACCAGACTTACTGTGTGGTAAGTGTAAAGATTCATTTATCCCATCATCAGCGAGGTTATCAGTAAATATTACAAAAAGAGTATTGGTCAGTCGTTAGTTGACTTTTAACAGAAAATCAAGAAATTCTGATGAATTTCTTTTAGAAAAATACGATCAAAATATTGAATCAAGCATCACAGATAACAAAAGGTTGTGTTTCAAGCTGCACATCACAGACTTCAAATTCCTTTGGCGAAGGAGCATTCGTTGATTGTTGTAGCACGGACGGGTGTAATATGAGCAATAATCATCGGCTATCATTTATTATACTAGCTGTAAGCATAATTTTACAATGGCTGTCGTTAAAAGAAACAACTTACACAAGACAATTTGTTACATAATTATGATTTTTCTGTTTGTATATTCAAACGACACGGACTGCCAAAAGAGGAAGAGCAACACCATGACAGCTACAATAATATTCATGCTGATCACAAAGTTGTTCCTCCTTTCTTGTTATTACAGTGTGTGTACTTTTATGATTGCAATGTATAGCCTTTGATAAACCTTCAATTTTCAAGCAAATATATCATGCGTTAAAACTCTTTTCATTAAAGTTGAGGACTGATGAGCTCAAATAAGAAACCTTTGGAAAAGTGCAGTTTATTACCATTTTCACTGTTTACTAAAATCTTTCTTGATGACGAACTTTCTCAAAGATATAAAAAATGTTCTGAAGTAGAGCTCAAATAACTGTCATTAAAAAAGAATGCAAACAAAAAGTCAAAACGATCTCAGTTTACATGATATTTCAGCAAGTTAGCAGTTGTTTGTGTTTCTCATGCACAACAGTACATGGTCATTGATATCACTATCATCAACATTAGACAACTTCTCACCAGTCAGTAATTCAAACTTCGAACGTTCTACAATCAGCAAATATTCTAGTCATACATACCAAGGCATATCAGGACCTGGAGACAAATTTCAACAAACTCTCACTCGATATGAACAAAAGATTTGCTGACATTGTGGCGCGTTATCTTATCTTGCATCAGCAAATGATAAAACTGAGAAAATGCAGCTACATTGCTCCCAATATCCTGCAGCAAAAAATTATCATCTCTTTTGCCAATGGTTTTATAATCAGAGTCACCCGTCACTAACAGAAATACATAGGTGCCTACGACTTTCCCAATATCACGAATACAATATACACTATATCTTTATTATTTTCATGCACTAATCATGGCTTGTATCGTCTTAATTCCCTACTGCCTTTGAACACTTTTCAAGTATCACCGATAACAAATGAACATCGAAAAACTTCGTGTTTTCATCTTCCACAAATACTCTGTATTCTTCATTAATTCTGATTGCGAACAAATTGTGAATCAGCTTGTCATTATCTCAAACACCACATTCAAATATACGAAATGTAGCACAGAATAGGCAATAATAACTGTCTTCCGCTAGTAGACTTACGCTTTGCTACGAACCAAACCACGATATCTCTTATTGGTGATTAGTAAAGGAAAGCTTTTCGTAATGGTCTAGTGGAGGAAGATAAGATAGTCTGTTACTAATATAGATCAATCAGCAATTAAATACGAAATGCGTAAAATTTGTCAAACTAAACGTGAATCGTTCACATCCAATCAGCAGCGAGCACTCCATATCCGATATGTAAAGTTATCAGCCTGTGAACGTTGCATCTCATTAAAAAAATGATGCTCAACAAGAAAGATTACACGGTTCCAAAAGTAAATGACATTCGTGCCAGGTACTATCAATTGATTGAAGATTTCAATACCATTTCAAAAGAGTAATTAAGGTTTGTTAAGAGACAATAATTTCAGTACAGTATTTTCGATTTATCGAAACAAATCAGTTTTAGTAACATGACCTACATTGATCATATATATTGATCTCGAAGCTAGTTTTGACAATATATGGAACCAAAGTTCCTTTATCAGTCGAGATGTCTATATTATCTTATTAATCTATATTTATGGATCAAATCATATCTGAAGATCGCTCTTGCTTCGTTTTACATCTATAACAATCGTTGCACTAGTCAACAAAGGTCTTCCTAAGGTTGCTGTTTCATTCTGTGATTTACTACTAGCCGTCAAACTGATAGAAGTCGACCTAAAGATGTAGCATCAGTTTCACTGATCTGTAAAACTTTCTTTCTCATATTGACTTAAACGCGCTCCACATACGATACACTCAAGTCTATAAATCAAAGTTCTTCCGATAGAAAAAAATCGTCAAAAAAAGTAAAATTGGTCTTTGGATGATGTTGAGGAAGAGAGAAGAGAGCAATCCCCATGACAATTTATTTTTACTCTAATTATCAAAAAGAGCTCTCTCCTCCTTTTGAAACCTCTTTGTTCATTAACGTGTTTTCTTGTGGTCGAAAATAGAATACAGACAGTTGTGAAAAATAATTTTTCACCTAAAATTATTTATCTTTGTAAAGGAAAAATAGTTTGACTTACTCTTAGAATTACTTCTGTTGAATTTTTGATACTGATGTCGAGTCAGTTTGATATCAAGTAAAAATAAAAAGTTAACTAAAGCTGTTTGTACATATATATATATATATATATATATATATAGTGAGAAATAATACGATAAATGAGAATAATTGGTAATGTAGCATCATTTTCGATATGTAGGTATCTACTTTCACTTTCTTTATCATTCTATTCGTTCAATAGTCGTCAATTTATTTATTGTAATTAAAGACGGGTTCAGCGGAAATTAGCTCGCAATTTAATTTGTTTTTCAAAAAATAAATCTGACTATCTTTTTATAACTAGCACTCCTTCATATTTCTCTCTCTCTTTCTCTTTTTTGTTTCTATTCGACATTTAAGAAAAAGAAGAAGATTTTGGAAGGTGGTGATTAATCACGAATAAAAATAAGATACATGTATCACCATATTTCTCTTCACGGATGGTGCTATTTTCAATTTTATGCCGTTTAAACTTTTTATCGAATAAAGTTAATTGAAATCGTACGATGATAACACCAACATATTCTTCATTTTATTTTCAATTTTAATACTCTAACAATGTGTACGTGCACAAAGTCTTCTTCACTTTTTTTTTTGATCTCTGTATCGTTATATTTATTGTTTTCTTTCTTTATATAAATTTTTTTTATTTCAAATGCATGTGTATGTCTATCACTATCATTACAGTCTTAAGCGAATACAACGAATTCTAATTCGTTTTACATGTTTTCACGTTCTTCGTCTTCTTCGACGTTTTTTTATTTTGTAAAATTCATTTCTTGTTTTGCTAACTCTTGCAAGATTTTTTTGTTACTCATAAATTGACTTAAAAAGAGAGAAAAAAACAATAAGTGCATACACTTTTGAATGACTATAATTAAAGTGCATATCTATTGGGTGTTACATTTAACATTGGAATTTTAATCACAAACGATAGTTACAGATAAAAACAGCTGATAGATTGAATGTTATTAAGGGCCACTATCTATACGAATCTCGGAAGAGGCCATTGCACACGAAATACATCGGCTGATGTTTCTTTTCGGTGATCTACTTTTTCGAGTAACTACACCAGCTCAAATTATTAAAACTTTTATAGTTTTAACTAAATCTCTAGTTATAAGCATTTATAACCACAATCTATTTGTTTCTAGCTATTAGATATTTGTTTGAGTTTCTAAAAATCACAATCATTCGAACTAGATCATGAGTTAACTGTAGTCGCTTTTTCGAAGACTATAAACCAAAGTTTATAGAAATCTTCTACAGAAAATATTTTTTGTACCAACATAGTATCTCATATAAATTGAAATTTCTTATAGGACTTTTTAGAGATTATCAGCAACAGCAATGTAAAAATTTACTGTAGAATAATCATGTCCTCCAACATGAGTTCGAACGGACTATATGATTGAAAAACGTTTCACATTTCTATGAATGATCCTTGTGAAAAGTAACTAATAAGCAGAAATCTGTCAATTTTTAGGTATTACATATTGTATAAATAAAGATATTTTTCTATCGATCGTCTTTTCACGATAAGATACTGTTGTTAAAAGTTATATTCTATCAGAATATCATCGTTATACCTGAAAATAGAAGAGGTAGCATAGTTTGTGAAGGTGATGTTATGAGTAAAATCGAAGTAATGTTTTGTTAGATGTGAGAATCTTTGTAATGTGACAGTAGGCATCCTTTTCTGATCTCAGAAAATCTAAGTAGTTCGTGGAATTATTGAACGACTAAAGTTTTTGAGAGTGATTTCTAATGTAGTAACGAGTCTTCTTCCGGCTTAGGTTACCGAAAAAAAGTGTATCGCTAGAGAAGAACCATTCATGACGTGGCCAGGTTTTACATAATATTATGATTAACACCGTCAATCTATATCCGCAATCAAAGGAAAGTTTGGCCGAAACTTTCTGAAGATTTCTCAATTGTGGTAGGCAACTTTCTCTGAACTTTTCCTCGCACATCATCCGGTGTATTTTTCTTGCAATGACTTCATAGATGAGACGTTGATTACGTCAAAATTCAATAAAACCTTCATTATATGATTACTGAACTTCGAATACAAGGAAAATGCAATCAAATATTTCATCATTCTTTACAAAACCGGCCATAAACAACAGAACAAAAAAAACGATTTGTGTTTTTTTTTCTACAATATCCACGCACCATTTGTAATTTTTGATAATTGAGTTTTCACTAAATAAACAGTTATTTTTATTATTCAGATTATTTATTTATCATAGACAAAACGAGAAAAGAAATATGATATAAAACAGCATTTGTTAATCATACAGATAGAGAGAAAGAAGAATGTCCCGTCTTGCAGCTACTATTGTCGATGTAAGGTACTACAAGTCAAATTTGTTAGTTTCGAGTAGTTCGATATCTTCTCTGCAGCTGATAATAGATGGTCAGCTACATGACTTGTCGGCGCTATGGTTTGAATACAGTACTTCTAAAGTATATGACGAATAACATAACCATCAAACCATACTGTCCCATGTCGAACTTTTCTTATAGGATACCACCGACAAATTGTGTTACTTAAAAATACCAACAGTTACCGCGACACTTTTAGAAATCGCTCAATATGCCGTCGATAAACGGATAGTATTCAGTGTATCAGGAAATTTCTTTGTTCTAGTGGTTTCCGTACTAAATAAGAACTACAAATTTGAAAAATTTTCGAACTCTCTCTGAGGAACTTGTTGAATAAACGTTTGATTGTAGTCACTGAGAGAGACTCTTACTGTCGAATATCATCCCTTATCAGTCACGCCAGTGGTCTAAAAATAAATCTTAAAAATCTATCATCCATATTCGTTTTTGATTGTCAGTGTATCTTCAGAGTATTGTCGGTAACGAAGACATCGGTGCAGTGGGCAATTTAGGCTTGTGATGCGGATGGATATCAGAATTTTTTAGCGAATAAACCGTTTTTTAATGAATCATTAATATTCTCTAGCTATCCCAAACCTTATAAACGAAAATAAAACGTTTTCAAAAGAAAAATTAATTTTTTTAAAAATGGCTGTAGAACGAAAAACATTTTATTGGAATATTATTTATTTAAAACTTACTGTTTTATACATCGTTCGATGTACTTTTACACGCTGATTCCATCTATCACCTTCTTTTCCATAGGAATGCTACTGGAGAGAGAAAACTAGATTTTACCTGAAGGTTTTTTTCGAAAATCTGTAGTTCAATCCAGAAAAAGTTGCGTAATTTTGCACATACATCATAGATACAGTGTACGAGGACAGGCATTCTGATATGCTTCTTTAACCGGATTGAAAGCGGGAAAATGAGAAAAACTCACCTCACCAAGGACAACTATATGAAAAATGATTTAATTCGGAAACTAAAGTTTTTCTCGAAGTTTATAGACCCAAAATGATAAAACTCTTTCACTAGTGAATAGCAAAAAAAGTCTTCTTTCCGAATCTATATTGTTTTGATGATAGCTTCATTCATTTTCAAAAACAAAAATTTTTTTATTTCATGCCCTTGTATTATTTCTAAGCTAATTTTTTGACCGAGTGTTTTCTCATGAACGTTGATACTTAGAACCAAAGTTTTTATGTCATTAAACAAAGCATTCTTCGAAGTACATTTTTCGGTATTTAAGTTCAGAAAAACATTCACTTTCAATTTTTCGCCTAATATCTGCATCATTGTATACTGTTGACATTGTGATACTTGTACATTGAATATTATAAAGTAAAATTCTTTGTCGAATATTGTAAAACAATTCCTTAGTTGTATTTTCGATACAAAATTAAAATTAATCATCTCATTTAAATTATTCCTTTTTTGTGGAAAAAAAAATATCAATAACAGCATGGAGAAGATAAAACTGGAACAATCCAACATGATTAAAACAAAAATAAAAATACACCAATGCGATTTGTTTGCACAGATATGCGATATAGAAAAAAATTCAAAAAAAAAAACAAAAAATATAAACGTTAACAGCAAGTCAACAAACTATGTGTGAATATGACGATATCCGAAAAAAAAATACGATAGGCCATTTTTCTAAATGAAAAGTATAGAGTATGCCGCAAAGTTGTGTATGTATAAAGTAGTCTAGAAATACCAATATTAAATAGTAAACACTGTTCATTACCTTAAACTACTGCATTATTCTGATTCGAACAATATCTATCTATCTGGATGAACAATGATAGCAAAAAAAAACTAATTATAATAAATAAGTTTAAAAAAAAATGAAGAATTAAATCTGACAACAGCTCACAAACAAGATAAAGAAAAATTCTCTTATTTTTTTTTTGTTTTTGTTTTCTTTTAAAGAATAAATAAATAAATTGAAAATTTAAACAATTAACAATTTGTTCATTGCACACCATTTAGAATAATCCTATATCTAATGTGTTATATTATTATTTCATTTGACGAAAAATATACCGCGAAAAAATTCATCAATATCCGAATGATTTGTATGATATTTTTGAATGATTTTTGTTATTTTATTTTTTCGTAATGAATGAGCAGTTTGTGAACTAAATAAAATCAAAAAAGCAAATAAATTAGAATATATTAATAAAAAAATTGATTAAATCAATAAATAACCTTTCACTGTCTTCAAGACGTTTTCTTTTACTCAAATTAAGTACGGATTGTCGAATAAAAAATTCTAATAAATTTAATGGTATCACCATTCCATCTATGAGTGGAATACTTGCATTTGCTCTTTAAAAGAAAAAAGAAACATATTAAAAATTTTATTATCAATTATCAATATAGAATACGAAAGATTATACCGTTGAGCATTTGAATTTAATATAATTCGAAATAAATGATTTTTTAATGGATGAATACCAATAATGGATATATCACGTAATTTTGGTTGTTCATTATTCACTAAATTCAAACAATAAAATTAATTTATTCTTTTAAATTTAAATAGATAAAAATATACGGTTAAGAATAGAATCAAGATCTTCACGTAATTCTTCCAACCAAACAATGAATATACGCATTTCAGATGATTTTCCAACATCGTTTGATTCAACTAAAATTATATAGTGAATAAATAAAATTGATATTTTTGTTTTTGTTTTTACGTACGAGTTAACTGTTGTGGAAGATAAAAGGCCATTTCTGTTGTTAAATCAACCCAATACAATATACTATCGTCACCATTCAGATCGTTCAATGTTTTAGAACGAACAACATTAGTTGAAATAGCTAAAATTAAAAACCAACATAAATAAATAAAATAGTAAAGATAGCTGATAGAATTATTTGTGACAATATACCTGTTTGATTCACTGGTTTCCAACTTGTTGTTGGATTTCCCGTCCATCCACAATGTCTTTTAACATCAACAACCGAGCCAAGTTTTGATACAACGGTTAAAAATGATGAATTCAATTTTTCAGGTATACTCTAGAAGAAAAAGAATATTTAATATGTTAAAATAAATTTAGTTTAAAATATGAAATATACCGTATTTGAAAATGAATCAAATATTGTTTTTTGCCCAAATTTTAAATAAAATATTTGCGCTGTACAATAAAGTGTTGGTGATATCATATCCAATTGTTTAAGATCGGTTATAAATGATGGATCATTGGAGTTCAATAATTGTATTCGAGGTTGAAGTCGATCGATTGCTTTTGAATCAGGCTAAAATAGTAAAATTATAATAAATTAATTAAATAATCGCTTCAAATTGTAATAATTTTACCCAATGTTTGCCATTTAACAAATGTTCCATTGAATCAAGTGAACAAAAACCATAATGACATAATAATAATCGAATACTTTCAAAATGATTTTGACATCTAAATAAAAATAAAAAAATAAATTTTGTATAAAAATAAAATGAAAATATATAAGAAGAATATTTGATCTTTACTCTGGTGGTTTACACGTTGATGATTGTGTTTGTGCCATTTGATATGCTCGTTGTACAGCTTGTTCTTCAATTTTAATTTGTTTTGTTTTTAATGTACGAAATAAATTTAATTTTTCTTCATCTCGTTTTAATATAGAATTTAATGATGGTATACTCAATTCACTAAAGAGAAAAAATTTTTTAAAAAAAAAACAAAAGAATTAGATAACGTTTGTGTGTGTTCATATGTTTCAAATATAAACCATATCATTATTACGATGACAATCACCATAAGCATAAGTAAATACATCAGTTATTTTAGAATAGAAGTAAACAAAGTACACAGAAAACGAAAAATGTTTCCTATGTCTTCTCTATTTTTTAATAACACCGTTCTAAGATTACACGCGTTACTCAACAAAACATTTTAGCGTTATGTACTGACTTACAGAATCATATGTTTAGGAGGTAGACGATAGTGGTTTACTCTTTCTAAAAATTTTCGATAAGATCATCTCACTTTTTTTAAAAAAGAAAAAAAAAGAAGAGACAATCAAGAAGATGAGAATGCCTAGAAAAAGATACTCCGAGATTTATTTCAATAATACACTTTGAACGAAGAAGAAGAAGAAAGCTGAAGAACGTGAGCGTATGTGTGTATGTGTGTGTGTATATGTGTATTACTGTTAGTATGTTACAAAACAAAAAGCTTCGTTGCCACTATAAAAACACAGATACAAACAGCAAAACAGAGGAAAAAAAAAACAAAAGATTGTAAAGAGAGTCTATTGTATGAGAATTACTTACGGTGGATGATGAATACTGAAAGGGAAACAGAAGGATTGTTGTATAAATCATCTGTATTGATAGTAGAAGAGTTTAACTAACATTACTAAAGAAAATATGTATCTAAAGTTTATTTCTTTACTCAAATTTTAAAATAAAACAATCTATAACTGTGTTTAACTATATGAATAAGAAAAAAAAATCTTCAAAAATACTACACTGAGATTCATTTTTACGAAATTGTTCATAAGAAAAAAAATCGTATGAAACGCAGTGGTCTAAATAGAAAGCTGTGCGCATTTTTAATGTGAAACAGTACTCTAGATATATGTGAAATAATTCGCTCATTTCACCTACTTGATTTCGTGATGAAATTCACTAAAAAATAGTTTACGATATCATATTTCATTCTTTTTTTTTTGTATTCCATTAACGTTTGATACGATAAAAATTTAACTAATTCAAGTTTCAAGTCAATAGGAGAAGAAACGAACCTTTTTGCTTTTTCATTTTTTCCAATATTTCCATGTGAATGATACTGTATCATCTTTTCTTGTCGTTCATTTACAGTTGTTCGCATTTGTTGTGTGTCATTCGTTGTTGTAACAGGAATATTGTTCTGTGTTTTATTATTTTTATTTGATGTTTTATCAATAGACTGAAACAGATAAAGTAAAGCTAGTTTAAACCATTAGTTTTCTTAATTTTGTGTCGTCACATTTGGTTAATTAAATCAATTGAAATAACTCGCCTCTAGACTAATCAACCGTCCTCAACTCGATCAGCTTTTGATCATAGTGTATTCATATATAAAAAACAGAACACGATGATTATCCATGATCGATTATTCACTATTTGGACACAATGAAGGATGTGATTTTAGAATTTTGGTTTATTATCCGAGAATTTGGATAAATAAAAAAGACTTTAATTTTTCATATAAACGATGTTGAAGAAAATCGTATTACTATAACAAAGAAGAAATATCATTGTCAAATCTTACTTTCTTTCTTTTTGTCATCGATAGTGGTCGATGACGAAAATTCAATGTCCAAACATTTTTTCCAAATAAACCACGACATAGAAGAATTATAGCTGGCATTCCTAAAAATAAATGACAACATTTGTTTAATACTGATTAATTTATTAATAAATATACAAACCATTATTAACATTTGATGGTAGTTCGTTCATGGCAAACACTGTATTACCATTTACAGCAAAATATTTGAATGCTGAAGATAATGATGAACTATTGGATGTTTGTTGTGCTGTTATCGATATCTCATCTACCCAACTTCGACAAATATCATTTTTTAAATGTAAAACTGCCTTAAAAAAGAAATAATAAAAATATTATACAGTTAACCATTAGTCTCTTCAATTTATGATAATGATATGGAAAAGCAATACGTTGATAAATATTAGCATTTTGAATTTTGATACCTCAAATGATACTAGTAGATATGAATGCATGCATCAATCTATTTAACGTCAGTCTGTTCGAATGACAGATAATTAATTAAAAAAATTTTTTTGCTTAATATGCATAGTCTAATTATACATTGGAGTTAAGATTCAAATTTTTAATATAAGCTAAACTTTGTAGTTTAGAATTTACTATGCGTTTGAATTATTGCTTATGACAATACAAAAGAAGATTTATAAAAAAAAAACATACTTATTCTGTACATATGAAATATTAATCAACAATGTCTTCAAAACGTCAACTCAGAGATGTACTTTTTATCATTATACATGGAACAATAGAACAAATCTTTTCAAACTAAATTTTAGACAATTATTAAATTAAAAGAGCTAATATATTTTTGTTTTTTGCTCTTTTTCTGGTATTAAAAATTTGTTTACACTGATTACATGACATTTTAATGAAAGATTGATTGTTCCCACGTATACTGAAAGAAAATAAGTTTCAAAGTTGAAGTTCTAAACACAAATCTCGCTTATATCTAACATGTTTCAAAGTGCATAAAGTATTTGAATCACAATCCAATTATCATTTTAAAATTCAACGTTTACATATTCATGTGAGATTTTTTTTGTACAATCGATTTCTATGTTATGTGAGAAAAATTGTTTACGAAAGCTCATAATCAAACAGAAGAAAAAAAAAATGAAATGTTAAAAACAATTTTAAAAAAATGATTCAAAATTTGTGACTAATGTATTTTTATATTGAAAAGCAGCAATAGAATTTTTTGTCTTTAGCATAATTAAAATGAAAATATTTTGATTATACACATGATTTTAAATTTAGCAGCTATGAATGAATGAATGAAATTTGATTTTAGCTATCCGAGCTATAAAAATGCAAAAAAGACACCTCTTCATCTAAATTGCCTCCAGCTGCTGCTATATGAAAACATGCTGCAGCTAAAGTACGTTGTTTGATATTTGTAATATGACCAATATCTTGTGTCTAAGAGATTAATAATAATTGAACATGTTTTTGTTATATATCATTTGTTTTTTGCTTTTTTTTGTTTTCTTTACTATTTACCTTATGTTCAAATAAAATACATAATAAATATTCAGCTGATTCGCCGACACGTTGCGATGCTGGATGAAGTTCTTTATCTTTTTTAAATACTGTTCTATCATGTGACTATAAATAATAATAACAGCAAAAATTAAATATTATTCTTCTATTAAAATATATTATTTTACCTGTGCTTTTTCTCCTGATATTCCTAATTCAATTACTTCACATAATTTATATAAATTTTCATAATCATCTAGTAGTGATGGTTTTTCAATAATTAATGTTACCAATGTATTATAAGTAGCCACTATAGTTGAATGCATTTCACGTGTATGATCTTTAGGACTACGATGTAATTGACCATCAATAAATATACATAAACGTTTTAATACAGTTTTCCATATATCAATAGCTTAAATAAACAATATCAAGATATTTTTCTTAGTTCAATAAAATAATAATAAAAACAAAAATACATACATAGTTGACATATGGGATCGGTAGCAATTGATGTGAGTGTATCTAATGCAGCTAAAAATAATTGTGGATCATTTGTGCCTTTATCACATATTTTTATTACAGAGTGACCCAAATAAGCGGTTGCTGTATCAGTTCTCATTGGATCATTCTGAATCTGTTGATCTATCTGTTGTTGTTCCCAATTAGAATAGAGTGAACAAGCCAAACGAACTGTACCTAAAAATCAAGATAACATACTAACATAACATATTTATTTTCTTTAACAATTAAAGACTTAAATTACCAAATAATAATTGTGCATTTGTTGTATCATATTCAGCGTCTAATGCTGTAAATATTAATGTAAATATTTTTGTTCTATATTCCCAGAATGTTGCTGTCATTGTCGATGTCTGTACTTGTTGTTGTTGTTGTTGTTGTTGTTGTTGTTGTTGTTGTTGTTGCTGTTGATGAATTGATAAATAATCATAAAATGATTTCACTGGTAAATGTTGATAATGAAATGGTAAACTAACAATTGACATTAGAATATGAATACATTTTTTTCGTATTTTAATTAAACGATCATCCCGAAATTGTTTATTAACAGCTTTTGTATTATTCGTATTATAATATTCAGGATGTAAAAAATAGGTTAATGCATCAAGATAACATGGTAACAATATATTAACACCACGTAAATTCATACGAAATAAATCACCACTATTCAATAGGATACTTTCAATGACAGATGGTGAACGTAACTAAACAAACACAGAGACAATTAACAATAATAACAAATAGAATTGAAAATATAACAAAAAACATCAATATTCTTACTTCATCTACTTGATAATTTATAAGACCTTGATTTAATACAAAATAAAATCGACTTAAATATTCTGGATGAATAAATTCATTACTATGAGCGGATGTAAATATCGTACAAATAGTTGCAAATGATTTAGCAAATCCTTCATCCATTAAACGTTCATTCTAAATGATAATAGTAAATAAATTTAATATCTTTTTTAACAATTAAATATACACATACTTGTTGAATCTCCAAAAGTTTTTCATTTTCATTTCGATCACCAGATTTTGTAGTAGCTAAATAAACAAACAAAAAAAAAACGAAAATTATTAATTTTAAGTATCAACAAAAAAAACAAAAAACTGTATTTCTTTTTTAAATAATAAAGTCGATCATTATTTTCCCTAAATTATGCACTCGTATAAAAAATAACAATAACAACAATCCTAGTGGGATCATTAATAACTAACTATATTTAATCGATGATATACCATCATACAAATGCTATGGAGTTGAATTGAAGAATATAGGAAATAGTTCGATTCATTTTGTCTCTAGTATTTTAACTCTGTGAATAATGAACAATATTTGTCCGTATCTGAAACTTTGTCAGTCTAATTCGTCTCAGTTTCATGGCCATCATAGTACATGTCAATTAAACGTTAAAAGGATATCATCAATTAATTGTTTTTATGTCCACCCACTAAGTTCTCTGTTTTGCTTAGTGTTTATAAAGTATCCAAAAAAAAAAAAACGGCGATGAGTTATCAACTAATAAAGAATAATAAGAAAAAAGTGCTCAAACAATAGACTAGTGATAATTGAGTTTCGCTTCTATTTTTGTTTTTTGTTTTAACTGTTAAATCTTCATTGTAATAATATAACAACAGAGAGAAAGAGAATATTACAGTATAAATTTAATGAGTTAATGACACTAATTATTCATACTTAGATTAAATAAAAAATCTTTGACAATTGCCATTAATTTCTAGAACAAATTTTTTGTTATCTTATTCTATACTCGTTGAGGTAATATTAGAGAATATTACTAATCATTTGTTCTTTTTTTGCTTTTTTCGTTTGAAAGAGGACAAAAAATTGTACATCTGTGCATCGAGCCGTAAATCAATGGACAAGAAAAAAGAAAAACAAATGAAAACAAGAGAGAAAAAAGAGAAAGAGAGAAGCAAAAAAAAAATGTAATAAATGAACCTTTTAGTATGTGTGTATTTGTGTGTAAGGGTGTGTATAAATATTCATCTTTCAAAGAA